>SSNR01000118.1:249293-319164 GCA_006937965.1 Callopanchax toddi
CCCCCCCCCCCCCCCTCTTGTGGTGGTTTTGTGACATTACTACAAGCATTATTTACAGTGCTTTTAGTTGAAAAACCTTGGTAGCTATCGGCCTCTTGTGCCAATAAGGTGAAATTACTACAAGCATTATTCACAGTGCTTCTAGTTTAAAAACCTTGAAAAATAAACGGTAAATTTAAGAACACCAGCTCTAATGTAAAACCATTATTCAACCACACTAGATATGTTAAAATACAGTAATTTTTAATAAAGCTCATTATAAAACAAAGGCAGTAATGTTTGAAAACTGCTAGCTAATGAAGTGAAATGTATTCAGCAAGGATGGTAGTACAAACCAGTGAACTATCTTGTGACTTCAGTTTCTGCTGACACTGCCCTCTTGAGGCCGTTTTGTGACATTACAACAAACACTAGTCACAGTGCTTCTAGTTTAAAAACCTTGAAAAATAAACTGTAAATTTAATGTAAAACTATTATTCAACCACACTAAGATGTTAATACTGTAATTTTTAAAGAAGCTCATAAATCAAGGCAGTAATGTTTGAAAACAACTAGCTAATGAAGTGAAATGTATTCAGCAAGAATGGTAGGACAAAGCAGTGAACTATCTTGTGACTTCTTGGTCTTTGGTTTCTGTTTCTGCTGACACACACCTGCCCTCTTGTGGCGGTTTTGTGACATTACAAGCATTATTTTAGAGCGCTTTTAGTTAAAAAACCTTGGTAGCTATCGCCCTCTTGTGGTGAAATTACAACAAATTCTATTCACAGTGCTTCTAAAACTTTGAAAAATAAACAGTAAAATTAAAAACGCCATCTCTAATGTAAAACCATAATTCAACTATACTTAGGATATGTTAAAATACTGTAATTTTTAAAGAAGCTCATTATAAATCAAGGTAGTAATGTTTGAAAACCGCTAGCTAATGAAGTGAAGTGTATTAAGCACGTCGGTCCGCTGGGCTGCACGTATTATTTGTGGGGATGCAGCGCTATTTCTGCATCCTTGGATTAAATTATGGGGACATTTCAGTGATAGCTGGGTATTGGTGGGGACACGTCACCTCCATCCTTGCCAAATCTACGCCCATGGTTTAAACACTTTAAAGTTCTGGCTCTGATTTGGATCTTTTACCAAAACATGGTCATCTCCTGGACTGAAGGACGGATCACTCATCAGGATGAAGAGCTGGCAGAGTCTGCTCAGCTGCTGGATGCACTGATTGTGCTTTAGGTTAGCTGGCTAGAGTCAAACTGCTTCTAATGTTGGTGTCAATTCAGTCATCAGGACCAGGCAATTTCAATTAAATGACTTGATTTTTTTTTTTAATGCGCAAACAAGTTCATTTAACTCACACTTAAGCATTTATTGGGTTTATCCCCAATTCAGAGAGGCATCAAGTTAAGTTAGGAAGCATCATTATTAGATATGACAGGTCAGTCCTGAACTCTGTTACCTCCAAACAGAGACGATGTCCTACAGGATGAGTTATTGAAGGGGAGCTGGGTCGAGAATTTAATTTTTAGGTTTTAACTTAGAAGGGAAACAATGAGTTAATGAAAACTGAGCAAAATTAAATGTAGAGATTGATCTCTCTCTCTCTCTCTCACACACACACACACACACACACACACACACACACACACACACACACGTGATCCTCAGCGTCTCTAGCTGGGCTGTGGTGTCATCACAGTGTGTGAGCGCCACACTCCGTCACTCTGCCTCGCTGGCAGGAAGCCTATCACAATACAACAGCCAACGTTTCCTGATGTGAGCCCTTTTTTTTTCTTATTTTTTAAACATGCAGCCGTCGTCATTGGGAAGGGTTGTTTCTCCAGACAGAGGACACTAATATTCATAAAACACCTTGATGTGTATTAACTCATGGATTAAAAGCCACCAGAACTTGTGGGCTTTTTGTGTGTTGAGCACATTTTTGGCAGGAACTCGCCAAAACAATGTAATAGGATTTCCTGAGAGTGAAATGCAAATTTAAAATCTGCTTTTGAAGTGTTAATTAGTTGAGGTAAATAGAGTCCATACAGTAAATAAGACTAGAAGAGTTGTAATTGTTGAGTCACGGTGCGTCAGTGTGGATGTACGAGGAGCTGGTTTAGACCGTTTCCTGTAGCAGGTCACTCACTTCCTGCTTTAGCAAAAGCACTCAAGATAACATCAGCCGAGGAGCCGAAGATGGGAAACTTAATTTATTCTCTGATGATTTCATTCATTTCTCACTGCAGGAGATTAAACTGAATTAAAAAGTTCCTCCAAACATGAGCTGGTTTAAGGTAAGTGGCCTCTGAAGGTACCGAGGCCATTAGTGGCGCCATCTTTTGGGAGAAGATACTTTTTAACCTTCATCCAGGTTTGACCCTTAAGACCAGAAACACATATAGAGTAAGAGTGCTGCTGCCCTTGACTCTTAGAGCGTAAAACTCCCTGGTGCTTCGGACTTGGCTGGGCACTCACTCAAAGAAAATTATCACTGTTGGTGCGAGGCCACAAAGGGATCATTTTCTTGTCACGGCACACACCGGTGGTTTTAACCGATTGTCCAGGACATCTGTAAAAGAACGAGACTCTCCTTTTTCTGTGTAACCTGGACCGTGTCCATCAGATAAGACCTTTGGCTGTCCACACCATGAGTCCTGGCACAGAAAAGGACTGAGGCGTGTCAGGAATGGGTTTACCCGTCTGGTGTCGCTAAGAAAATCACAAGGGTTGTCTAATGTTCAGAAGGGGGTTGTGTTTATTTGCTGTATTAAATGTTTTGCTAATTAAAAAGGTTCATATTTTTAATGCTTCTTAGGTCAATGATAGGTTAGAGTCAGGACTCCAGTGAGAGTCGTGAAACATTGGGGTGCAAACACATTATTTTTCATATAATTGATGTAAAAAACAAAAATGAAGCCCATAAATAAAATTAAAATAGTGCAATATGAGTGTTTTCATGATGCCTCCACACTGTCAGAAATAAAGGACAAGAATTGTACCTTTTTTTGTCACTGGGGTGGTACCCTCAAAAGTACAGTTTTGTACCTTTAACTGGGGGTTATATCCTAAGGGGAACAAATATCTACCTTTTAAGGTACATATTTATACTCCTTAGGGTACATATGTGTCCCCTAAGGGGTACAAATTTGTACCCTAAGGTACAGGTTTGACTAGTAAAAGGTACAAACTACAAGGGTAAACATGTGTACCCCTAGTTAAGGTTCAAAATGGTACCCTCAAAAGGTACAATTTTGTATCTTAACTGGGGGTACAAATTTTTACCTATGTAGTTTGTACCTTTTACTAGTCAAACATGTACCTTAGGGTACAAATGTGTTCCCCTAAAGGGTACAATTTTGTATCCTAAGGGGTACAAATATGTATCCTAAAGGGTACATATTTGTACCCCTTAGGATATAACCCTGAAGTTAAAGGTACAAAACTGTACTTTTGAGGGTACCACCCCAGTGACAAAAAAGGTACAGTTCTTGTCCTTTCATTTCTGACAGTGCATTTATTTAGCTTCTTAGTCATGTTTGTAGAAATCAGCCAATGAGGTTCATTTATTTTAGATTAAAACATTTAAAAATCAAATGTTGATTTAGGCATCAAAACCCAGTCGAGGTGAATGTGATTTGGTAATCCACAGAAACAAAATTAATAGGAAAAAAAAAACATTTGATTTTAGTTCAATAAAACTTAACCCCATAACCTAAATGTTCTCTCAGCTGGTGCATTGACAGCTATTCAGCATCACTATTCTATACATACAGATTCATTTTTGACACAAATGCACACAAACATTCAGATTCTGCAGCAGACAAGCACAGAAATGTTAACACTCTTTGTAACACACACACACACACACACACACACACACACACACAGCAGGCGTTCAGCAGGCGTGCCTTTCTGCAGGATTCTCCTCTGGGTGCTGCGTCCAAGGTGAGTGTGCTGGCTGGCAGCTCCTGAGGAGTTGGTAGGAAGAGATAGCTGAGCGAAGCTATTAAAATACAGGCAGGAATTTCCCTTATCTCTCCCTTCGAGGCAGCTCGCTCCGCTTTGTGCTATTATGGAGATAAAATGCACAGAGGCTTGGAATGAGGAAGGACGGAGGGAGGGTGAGGAGGGGAGGGCGAGGTTCTGGAGGAAAGGCATAAGAACGTCAGATTTATGGAGCTCGGGAAGCTTAAGGTTATTAAATCGGAAGATTACTCGACTGCGAAATTGTTGAAGTTTTTACGAGAAGTTGAGGGATTTAGGTCGGTATTAAACAGCAAAGCATTAGGAGTCCAGCAATAAACATTATTCACAATTTATTTTTACTCCCTTTCTTCTATTCTGTTCAGCATTTTCATAAACCCAGCGGTCTCTCTTCTCCTTCCTTTCATCAGCCACACAAAAACCCACCGAGCTCTTCCTAAACGCCAGTTCTGAAGGGCGGCTGCACCTCCAAACACTTCCTGTTCTAGCATGGACAAAAGAACAAGTCCAAAAGAAAATGTTCAGAGGAGATGAAGCTATCGTGTTGCCTGTCAACTTATTTAATGTGAGGCAAAAAACGAATAAAAATCAGCCAGAATATTGGTTTTACCTCGAAGAATATAAAGAACAAACTCCTTGATCCTATTGAACAATAAGTTTCTAAGAGCAACAGACACAATGTTTCTGTGAGCATCAACTCTTCACCTGCAGATGATCAGCTACAGCAGTAAGACTTGTTTTATTCACCTCTTTTATTCTTCCATCATCTACAACGTTCTGCATCCTGATGACTCTTCAAAATGGTCAGTCAGAACTATCCTCGCTGTGACAAAATATAATCCGTCTTATTGAAGGATCATCTTTACCGTCAGGTTTAGTTATGGATAAATGGCTGCTCCGTTTTGTTTTGGTCTGAAAATGGATGCAGCGCGTTTTGCTTTAATAGTCCGGCCTCCTCCTGACAGCTGGGAGTTTGAAATGAAGCTTTTTCTCTGCTGGGGTTTTTGTGTCTGAAAATAAAAAGCATTCGTCTTCCTCAGAAGGACGAAGAGCAAGAAAATTCATCCATCACACATCAAACAGAAAGACATTGGTCTCTTTTCAAAACTTTTATGTGAACACACACACAGACAAAAAGTAGATTGTTAAATATTGTCACATATATGTTTGGTCTGCAGTTTCACATGTAGAGGTGAACATCCCTCTAAATCATGACCGTTTTTATTTACATGACTAACTTTATTGTCCTACACTTCCTGTTTTCAGAACAACCCAAACCTCTGCAGGCAGCATCTTCAGAATGAAGTCAATGCTTCACCAGAAAGTGGGTTTAATCAGAATTCTACAGGAATCAGACGCTTCCAGTTAAAACCCAACATGCACATACCATTCAAGTCAATCTGTATTTTTTTCACTCCATTGGGACGATTGTTTTTCTTGGTTTTTGCTTCCCCAAAACCATTGGATCCAGTTTGTTAATAACTTCACCTGCTGACTGTTGCATCACCAAACAACACAATCAGAGAGCGACTCATTCTCAAACAATGATTCAGTCACAGCCAAACAACCCAAATGTTCTAAAAGTACAACCAGCACAATCAATGCCTGCAGGCTTCCACAGATCCCAGTCAGCGTGTGGGGTTTTAACATGCGTGTGCTCAGGGACACGGCTGTTTCACTCAACATCTTTTACAGTGATACAAACCAAGCCTCAGTGATTATATGCAATAGAATAAAACCTAATGTTCTATTAAATAAAGCAGCACATGATCTACACTTACGACTAAAAACAGCAACCTTTAACATTCTCAACAGATCAACAGAAACGGGCTGTAAAAAGAAATAACGCCTTAGCTTTGGGTTACGTTGATTCTAAACGTGTGAGCAAAGAGATCCTAACTATGAAACTCAGAGGATTTATTCGTAGAGGGATAATGTTACACAGAAATATGTTTTGGGTATTTTTAGGAGACGCAGTTGCAAGTTTATATCTGCCAACCTGAAATTATTCAAATCCCTTCTACAGGAGCCAATACTTTTCTTCTGTTTTTATTTAAAATAATGCTTCACATTAACCAATTACTGCCCTGCTCATTCATATGAAATTCCCCATCATTTTGGCCACTGACAAATACTTTTGCTTTATTAAATTTGTGCAAGTTTGCTTCTTCTTTTATTAGCCGAGTTTAATTTTTCAGTCTACTTATTTTTACAGCATAAAAGTGGGTGCAGATGAATCTCATGCATGTTCTTTCCTGTGCATGCACGGGTTTCCTCCAGGTATTCCAGTTTCCTCCTACAGTCCAGAATCATGCACATTAGATGTACGAGTGACTAAACTGACCCTATAGGTGAGAGTTTGCACTTGAATGTTTGTTCACCTCTGCGACCCTGTAATGGTGTTATTGTTCTGCAAAAACCTGCTTTGCTCCAATTACTTGTACAAAATGCTCCTAGCTTAAATAATAGTGGGATTTCATCATTTAAAATTGTAACATAAAAGCTGACAAACACAGATCTCAATTGAACTCTTTTGCTTCAGGCTGTAGGTGTCCAAATAAAGCCCCTACAGGGAGAAACGGAGGTACCAGACAGTATCCTGCTCATCCAGTCCTCCCTGTGCCTGTGAGTTCAGAGTTGTCTCCCCCCTGAGATGCTGCTCCCACTCTGCCTGCAGGCTAAAGCGCATATGGAAGAAATGCTAAATTTCAGAAAAAAAGCAGAAAAAACAACAGTAAAATATTGTTTGCATGCTCAAAACTCACATCTCTCAGGCTATGCAAGCACTTTGGTAATTACTAAACATGACTTTTTGTTTTCTGAAGTTAATTAATGATTTTTGGAGGACACACAGTCAGGTTTAGCCATCGGCGATGGCACCCTGTGTAAACTCTGCGCTGGGCAGCAGCCTGCATGTCATTTATTTCCTCCAGTATCTGCCTCAAGCACACTCACGCTCACCAGCCAACAGGCTCCTTCTGTTCCTTTATCACGCACACCGGTACTCACACATAGCAGCGTAAAGGGAGTAAATGAGCACACACAAATAAATGCACACTGAGAAGATGAAAGGTGCAGCGATGGAGGAGAAAAAGAAGAGTGAGAGAGACAGCGGAGATTGCAGCTTAACCTCCTGGTTCAGCTGTAAAGCAGCACTCACTCTCAGGAACCTCACCGATAGCCATCTGTCTAGGAAAAGACACCTTTACCTTCCCGACACATCAGCACACTCACAAACACTTATCCCACAAACACAAGGGCAGACACTCGGATAAAAACTAGCCTGAACTTGCAGAAGATAAGCAAAAGAAGATATTTTGAGCGTGACTTTGAGCTGTAGTATTTTGTTTATTTAAACAGAAATGAAAGCTCAGATTATTCTTTATCGGTAAAATGAATCCGTTCAGAATTCGTGCTGCCAACTTTCCATATGGTTATTTTACTTCATATATAAAGTTTGCCTTTTAGGAACACTGCAGATGTGCACACACCACCGATTAACATCTATTTACAGTCCGGTGGGGTGGGGGGGCTTTAACTTGGAAATCCTGAGCAACACTTCAGATTCCTGCTATCAGTCAGAAGCCGAGTTAAAAGCTCTCTCGAGGTGATGGTTGAAAACCTTTGCTGTGTCACTCTCCTCTCTCCAACCTGCCATACCCTTAAAAACATGAATTCCTTGAAATCCTCCCACTTCTCGACTCCGGCCACCTCTCCCCAGTGCTACTCCGAGTCTCCCGCCACCCCTCGATCCATCTCTGTCCTTCTGATCAATAATCAATCTGCTGGGGCCAAGGCCAGGGGCCCCGCGCCATCTGTCACCATCGGGAGAGAAAGAGAGGGGAACGTGGGAGAGAATGGAAAAAAAGAAAGAAAGAACAGCAAAGAGGAAGGAGATCTATCTCCATCTATCTCCAGTCGCGGTCAGGTTCACTCTGCTAGTATAGATCATAATTTGGAGAGGTGTAATTGCTGGTCAGAGACTGGGAGTGGAGGAGGGGGGGGGACGTCAATAATGCTTCTCCACTGCCCACCTCCCTACTCTCCCACCTGACCCACTTTCCCTGCTTTACTCCTCTTCATCTCCTCCTCTGTTCTTCACTTCTCCTGCCATCCACACTTCAGTTCAATTTACAGAAATTCTCAGACCACAACATAATTTATCACTCTTATTCTCAGACTCCATGTTGGTGTGTCCATATGAGGGGGGGGGGCTGTTTTCTTAAAGTTTGTTTCTCTCCAGCCTTGTAGACCAACACAGTCTGAACATTTGCCCTGTTTAAACTTCTAATAATGTGTCCAAAAAGGGTGATATTACTTGAACAAGACCACGCCAATTAGTGAAGGAGGCCACAGCTCATCATGAGAAGACATAGCAGGTCATGTTCCAGTTATCATACATGACGCTGGAACAGAAACCTTCACAATTCACAGCATCAGAATCCATAAACTAGAGCAAACAGTCGTCTCCTGAGCGGCTCCATTTGTCTTAAATGAATCTTCATGTTTCTGTTCTAAATAGAGAGAAATCTTCAAGGCGGCGTCTGATCTCAGGTTTGAAGCTGAGTGGGTGTTGCAGGTGAAACATTATTCATGTTTTACTTATTGGTCCCCTCTGAGCTCCATCATCACAACTCCAGTTCTATCGCCGGTAAAGAGTGAACTCTACCAAGTTTTTCTAAAAGTGCTGTTAAGCTTCACATCTGCTGTTGTCAGTTAGAGAAACTAAAAAAAAGTTTGTGCTAATTTGAGAGTACATGACTCACCAGTGCAGTGTGACTGAGGAACTGTAATAAGTTATATATTAATAAGTTCAGAGAAGAGTCATGTAAGTACATAAACAACCATTAGAGCATTAAAATCACTGACAAATAGATGGATAATAACTTTGCAACCAAATAATCGAGGTAACCGGTAAAAAAAGAAAAAGAACAGCAGTAGCTCTTGATGAATTAACAGGCTCACATAGGAATCTGAATGGTTTCTGCACAGTGGCAGGTTGGTTTGAGGAGCTCATGGTGGTACCTTCCAAATGTGGAACAAGAAAGAAAAGATAAAACAGTCACGGCTCAGAGATGAACGTGAGAGGAAAAGGCTGCAGGTCTGAAAAACCACTAAAAGTGACAATATAATATCCTTATCTTGTTTTTGTTGTTTTAACCCGTCTTTACCTGCATCTATTTTACTGTTTTATTGGTATAGGTATGTTTTATGTCTCTGTGTTGTTTTAAAGTGCTTTATAAATAAAAGGTGCTATGCTATAATCTTCCTCTTCACACTGAGAATCTGCTTTAATGATTCTTTGAAAAAACTTAACGAGTTACTAAAATACTCAAGTTTACCGTCTTGGATTAATAACGTATTTTTGATTTGATGTTTTCTTTTACGTCACATGATGTGGGTCCCTTTATTCCGATAGAAAAACCTGAGATCTATGAGCTCCATGTACCGCAAAACAAGTCAATATTCCTTCATGACAATTCATTGTGCTTTATACGGCCTCTTAACAGAGGAATGAGCCACACTGCAAGGAAGGTTTGGGGATGGTTGAATATGGAAAAATGGGTCAAGGTCATCAAAATCCAACAGATCTTAATCTGTAGGAGCAGCAGTGGGATGTGATCTGATCAACGGAGGCCACATAATAGAGGACTTAAAGGATTCAGTGTTAATACCTCATTGTCTGATGATTTGAGGACCTGTCCAACATAGAGCTGTTTCACCAGCCCCACTATGAGATCAGGAGGACATTTGTTGTTGCAGTGAAGATGAAAATCCTCAAAGTGCAAAACTTGGAAACTCCTGATGAACGGTTTGATCTCTACTCCTGTAAAAATGTAACGATGTCAAGTTTTACCACGTTTTACTAAACCTCCTGCATCATTTTACCGACAGACAGGAAGGTTTTCAGTTGGTTCCTCTCTTTGTAAGCTCTTCTTTAAATCACCATCAATAGCATGCCCCCTTTCTCTCTTGCTTTTATATTTCCTCTCCTCCTTCCTTCCCTCCTTCCTTCCATTTTCAGCCTCCCCGCGCTGACCGAGCGTCATCAAATGAAGATTAAAGACTCGTCTGTTTTTCCTCTAAAAAGTGTGCACACACACACACACACACACGTTCTGAGATACACATGCAAACATTTTCAAACACACACCCACACACACTTACCCCCTCGGGAAACCTTACACAATTACTGCTAGAATGGGATTCATTCGCAGCCTTCAACAACTCATTAACTGCATATTGCAAATTGTAGGTTTCAGCAGAAAGCATTGATGAGGAACAGTGAGAATGGGGGGACTGGGAGAAGCAGCATCAGTTTAACGTGTGTTCAGAATTTATTAGTATATCACATATGGTGCTCTGTGTTATATATGGAGGAGTGGGGTAAGGAAATGACAAGTGTGTTTGTATGTTTTTG
Organism: Callopanchax toddi; assembly: GCA_006937965.1. NCBI lineage: Eukaryota > Metazoa > Chordata > Actinopteri > Cyprinodontiformes > Nothobranchiidae > Callopanchax > Callopanchax toddi. Next base: position 259,699 of record SSNR01000118.1, read on the forward strand.
GTTTCAGCTGTAAGGTCAGCAGGTCAAATATTTACAAATGATTTGTTTTTATTGTGCTTGAAGTTGCAGCTGGTTTCTGTAAGTTGAGTTAATTAAACAGCAGAGTAGATAAACTGCTTAATAAAATGCAGCAATAAACTCAAACGTTAATGTTTTCAGGCAATAAGTCATTGTGCAAATCACACTGCTGTTAGAATTAGCCGTCGTGTAAAATAAACTTTATGGGATGCTGCTAAAAGGTGAACAATGATGTCAGCCCCTTTCAGTATATGCCAACAGTGCACACAATCCTGCAATATTTTATGAGATCATGCAGAATATTTTCAAGAATTGGCCAAAGAAGCAATAACATCATGATTTTTTTTGAGGTTGCATTATTAAACTATGATGTAATCTACTGTTTTTCTATTTCAAACATTAATCTTTTAATAAATTCCTCTCCTGAATCTCATCTGGATTAAATTGAACTGCACGATTTTGGATTTGAATCTAATCTGCTTGTTAGTGAAAGAACAGATATCCTGTTTCTTAGACTGAACCAGCTGAGTGGGGAAAGAGAGAAAATCTCAAATCTAGTGGCTGGACAAAAAACTTTAAATGTTTCCCTACCAGTTTGTTGGTCCAACCATGAGGGTGCTCTCCACGTCCCACCAGGGTCCGGTCTGGTTTTAGGCTGGGTTTTAAAAGTTTCTAAATCTCAGATCATCTCTTCTGACTTCTTGTCTTTAAACCACCAAGTGCACAGCTGAGTCTAATTAAGTAAATCAGGATCAAATTCCTCTGTTTGTTTCAGATGCTGCATTTATCTCTTATGAATATTCCTGTTACATCATTGTTTCAGCAAAAATTAGGCCAAGAGGAGAGAAAAGATTTTGCTAATGAGCTTAACAATATTTTTCTTGACTTTGCAGCATGGGTTACTTCTTTAGAGCAATAAAAGAAATGGTTTCTTTATTAGTTTATTTGGGTAAAAGTTGTAATTCGGGAGCAGTTCTGTAAAGTTTCATTCTCTCTTTGTGTCTAGTTTATGTTTTCCTCCTCAGCTGGGATCCTCTCACTCACAGGAGCCTGTCTTCTGCTCACCAGAAGCATTTACCTCTAACAATACAACCAGTTAGCTGAGCTGAACGAAATGTCTTTAAGTGGTCTGCTCTGCAAACAGACACACACGGGATTCTGCACACAAAGCACGTGTGTACTGCAATTATTCATGTTGTGGGAACATAAATCTTTTAAATTCACTCTGCAGGATTACTGCAACCTGCAAGCTTTCTTATACCTGCAGATGCTGCAGTAACTGGGTGAATTTAATGCAGATATCCCGTAGACACATTATTAAACAGGTAACAGAAATCATACATAACTGACACAAATCACATTCCTTCATGACTCATCTGCCACCTGACACTCTGCAGGATGCATGTGTGCAAACAGTGTAAATGCACTGGATGCAATTTATTTTCTGAAAGACTCAATTTAGATGATCTTTGTGCAACGTAAACTACTTGAAATAATATCTAACAAAACCACATTAAACTCAATAATTTAATTAAAAAAAGGTCAATATTCTTATTTGTGTTCCTAAAACCTAATTTATGTGTTTTAATCCAACCGTTACTTTGGATATTTTTATGCTACAAAGCTGCTTAAGTGGCTTTAAGTTGTTCATGTTTTTTTAACAATTTAAAAGAAGGCACATATAATTATATACATTTTTATGAAAAGAGAAAAACAGACAGAAACAATCTCTAGATCCAACGCTCCTCATAACTAGACCTTTTACACACAAAGCAGGAAGCTGACCAACAGATCTACAAGTGACTGAAAGGTTCAATTTGAACTTTTTTCATAGTTTTTATCATTTTATAAACAAGAAATCTATATGTGAATGACTAGATTTTTAAGGTTTCTTCTAATAAACAAACATTTTTCTAATTGTTTTAAATATTACTACATCTGAACTTTGGGTCATTATTTTTAGGTAACCAAATAATAATAATAATAATACCGGTAATAATAATAATAATAAATGTTGGACTAAAACTAATCTCTCTGGTGTTTTATTATGTAAAACAGTTGGTATTAGTGTGGACGCAGGCAGAGCTTTTAGTTATTTTCATCACTGGCAGCTCGCTGATGAAACACTGTTGGCGAGCCAGCAAAGCAATAAAACCTTTTAGTGCGTGCTATAGCAAAATAAAACTTTAATTTCTATTTAGTTTATCTGTGTTGCCATGAGTTTACTGAGCTTAGTCAAGGCACTAAATTCAGTCCACAATGTGCACAATTGTTTTTTTGTCTTGGTTTGTTTTGCTGTTATCTATTTGTTGTTCTCACAGTAAGCCAAACAGCGTCTCTCTGAAAATGAAAATGGGTTTTATGTATAGAGTAATAACATAAATGGATTTCCCTCCATTTCTCTCTCTCTCTCTCTCTCTCTCTCTCTGTGCGCCGCTCTAGAAGCCTGAGGCTATTTATCTGCCTTTGTCTAATTATTCATTAGACAACAAAAAGGGAAAAAACAAGAAAAAAACAGCAAATATAGTTACACATTCACAACAATAAACCAGAAATCCTGGCTTTTATTTGTGTAGCATCCTAAAAGAAATTCCTTCCATTGTTGATTTATTTTCTCTCACTCCAGTCTTTGATTTGATTATTTCTAGTTGTAGAGGTCACTATATGACCTCATTAGATGCTAATATGATTCATTTATGAGATTTCTCATCTGAAACATGTTTTAAAATGCTGCTAAAATGCCTGTCAGGTTTAACTCCATGCTTTACATGCAGGTGACCAGCAGGGGGAGCTATTGGACTTCTCCATGCAAACAAGACCAAAATAACCTCAGGTGGAAGACAGTGGACACTGTGGGACATTTTAAAGTCTTCAAGAATTTTGAAAAAGGTCGATATGATTATTATTTTTTTAAATAACACAAAATGGGGTGATATTCACTCATAAGAGGGTTTAAATAATAAACAAAATAAAAAATTCAGATTGTTTTATAATATATTTGTGTTTGAAGAAACGTCTTATGATGTGGTGTTTTATTATATCTCACATGTGTGTCTTTAGCTGTTTGTCATGTATGATTGTTTTCTATTGTTAAGCAGAAGCCATTCCTTTGACAAGGCTGTCATCTAGTGGTGTTGTCTGTGTGACACAGTCCGCTGTTCTAATCAACCTCACGGACTGTTTATTATATTTGATGTTATTTTTTATGTTTTTTGAAGTAAAGTTACAACATTTTCACTCATTTTTGACAGAATCCATGTGGCCTGGTTTAAACAAATGAAAGAATTGTTACAAAAACTTAGCAATCGTTTTTTTTCTTTGATTTCTGTCAATGAACGTGACCTGAAGTGTCTTTTATTGATGCTTGTTGCTGCAGGAAAAAGAAAAATTAATGACACGGTGGCTCTAAAATCCTTAAAAAGATACTGAAGATCTCCAAAACTGTGTTTATTTATTTGATATTTTCAGAAAGAGCTGAGGAAAATGCTCCAATGCATTTTTCTTGCTTACCTGGTGTGTTATGATGAGGAATTACACCTGCATACTTAGAATTATCTACATGAAAGAAATGTAATCACAGTTAAAAGCAGTGTTCAGTCACACTGCATGCTCAGTTTAGATGTTTCACCTTATTTAATGGTTTAATTACCAGTTCAGCATGACGTGTTCAGCTATTAATCACCCATTGGTTCAAATCAGCTGTGTTGTATTAGTGAAACATCTCAAACCTGCAGGATAATGGCCTGGAGGAGACAGGGAGTGGACTCCAGGCTGGAGGTTTTCTCTAGGCTCCAATTTGCAAACAGCAGAGAAAATGACTTTACATAATGTGGCCGCTAGAGGGCAGCATTGATCTGTACAAAAGACTGAAACACCTGCGAGGGATGCTGAGGAGTGAGGACCAACCATCAGCAGCAGCGGAAGGACAGGAGGTCCAGTCGGTTATCTCAGTGAAATTAGATTTTTTTTTAAGGTTTATTTTAAAATAACTGTTTGCTTTTCGTTTGTTAAAGAAATCTTATGTTTGTATTTTTGTCAAGTGGCCAAATCACAAATATGAGTAATTATCTTTTTATATTCATCTTGACTTTCACGTTTTAAGCGCAGTGATGCTATAGTAAGAAAAAATATTTAAAAAATTAAGTTTTGTCTAAAACTTCAGAGTTCTCGTTTTATTCTCGCTCTTGTGTCTGATGACGTCACCCGCGCTGTTTGTATAAAAATCAAGTTTCTAAGATAATAACTTAAAGATTTAACTATTATAAAGATTGAAAAGCTTTAAGATGCCAATTAGCCGACAATTATAAACTAATTAGGTAATAAACAGTCATTATAGCACGTGAACAATTTGTATTTTTAATTATTTATTTACAACAAGCAAATTAAAATTTTAAAAACCCGTTAATTCAGAGCCAAATTCCAAATGGACTCAGAGGTAAAACATATAAAATGTGAAGTTGTTTTCTTGGCATTAAAATCACTGTGTGAAGTTTTACTAATGATTGTATTTTTATAAGTTATAGTCTGTTTTATAGATTTAATAACATCATGTACCCTAAACTGCAGCATTTCAATTATAACTGATCATATTTATAATTATTTTATGATCCCCTTTCCCCCTTTAAAGGTTTAAGATATTGCAGCATGGATTTATTTTAGAAACATAAATAATAAATACATTTCCTGGAGGTTATATTTAACACATGAAATGATGATGCCTTTACACCATGTATATTTTTTAAAATAACATTTATTTCCAGCATATTCATACAGTGTGACAGCACATCTCGCGACATCTGGACGCTTCATCATCTAACTGATACGTGAGGTCAAATATAGCTTTTCTTCTTACCAAAGTGGGATTTACAACACGGACAGTTTGAAACAAACTAAAAAAAAACAAGTCAGAAATGATAGAAAACAATGGCATTTACACGTTATTAGTTTTACAGCAGGAAAATAACTTAATTTTGCTCCTTTTAATTTCTTATCTTTGACCAGCACTTCAAGAAAAATGTAACAATCTTTCAAAAAGTCTAAATCATAAGATAAATATATTTTTCTTGCAGATTTAACATAAAAATCTGCAAAAACGCTCGCCTTCTCGTTGAATTTGATCATGATTTAATTTGGAACCATAAACTTATTGGTGGGTTTTCTTTTTCAGGAATTCTTTCAAACTTTTTGCAGTCTAACATATAAAATTAATCTTAGAGTTACAGATAATTAAGTTTAGTTTTCCCTCCTTCAGACATTTTTGACTACAAGCCAGATAATCCTAATATTTACAGGAGCGCGTAGCCAAAACACATGACGGATTCTCAACACTTGCGGCTACAAATACAAATGGAATGTGTCTTTGAGATCAACTAGTTCACTGTTTGTCCGACGTGTTGTTGACTAGAGGCCCGTAGAGGCCGCTGGCGTAGCCCTGCTCCTTGTGTAACATTGTCCTGTCCCGGATCAGGTCGCTAAAGGCGTAGTCCATCGGGGGTCTGAAGCCCAGGGTGGGCATCAGCCCCGTGGTGGAGTAGGGCGTCATGAAAGCCAGTCCCCGGCTGTGCGCAGAGTAGGCCAGCCGCAGCGGGTTCAGTCCCAGGTGGGTCCCCAGCGGGTAGGTGCCGGGGTCTGCGCCGAAATGCGGCGCGTTTGGCTGAAGAGGAGAAAACGCAGAGCGGTTACTCAGCGTCATGGCTCCGGGGAGCATCGGCCTGGTCGGGGCGGAAGCGGTTGCGGATGCAGGTAGAGGTTGCTGCTGCTGAGCGCTCTGCAGCATCCTCTCCGCCGTCCACGTCTCCTCCGGCCCGGTCTTGTTGGCGCCCTGCGCGCCGCCGTTGTTGAGGATCTGCTCGATGGCCTGAACCACGTCTTTGCCGCAGCCCTGCAGGACGAGTTCCAGGACGCTCCGCTTGTGGCTGGGGAACACTCGGGTCAGGATGTCGATGGCGTTCATGTGCCGGGAGGCCGCGGAGGACGGGGAGGGCTCCTGCTCGTCTTTGTCGGTCTCTGAACCGGAATCTGAGCCAAGGGAGCTGACGGAGCCGGGAGTTTCCTCCCCGTCTTTTAAAGGCTTGGACACCGGTGAGTTGATGAAAGACTCGCTGTCTCCGTTCTCTGAACCCGAGCCTCCTCCGTGCCGGCCATCAGGGGAGGAGACCCCCGGGGCCGAGTCGCTCTCGGTGGAAGCCGGTTTCCCCACAGACTTCTGGGGGGTGGTTGACCCGGACAGCTGGGTCTTTGGAAAGAGCTCATACTTCTGGATGCTTGAATCTGTAAACAAACACCACACAGCCCAGGTTAGGACAGGCTGAGAAAGTAAACAGATTTAAGAAGTCAGACTTGTTTCTGAACTTTCTGCTGCAGTTAGAGGTCATAAATCACCTCCTGCTCCAAACACCTGAATCTTTGCGCTCACCTGAGTTGCTCTCGCTGTTGACCGACCCAAACACCTCGTAGTTCGGACGCGGCGGGATGATTCCGTTAGCGGCAGCCAGGGCCAGCCCCTCCGCGGTGCCGTAGAGAAGCTGCAGCTCCCGGGCTTCGTTCTCCTCCTGCGCCTGCTGCCGCCGCAGCGCCACCTGCGCCGCCATCACCCGCTGCCTCTCCGCAATCAGCGTGCACTTGGCGCACATGCAATCCTTCCAGCGGCAGTAGCGCTTGTGGCCCTTCAGCGCAGAGACCACGCCGTGGTTCCTGCAGCGAGCGCACTTCGGTGTGCGCGGGTATTTGTCCGCGGCGCGCAGGAGCAGCGGAGGGCCGCGCAGCAGGTTCCCGGCCATGGACACCGGGATGGAGGCGGCCGCGGCCGCCGCCGCCGCCGCGCTCGGGTGGACTTGAGAGGCAGAGGACGCCGTGGGGAGCTCCGGTCTCAGATCCATGCCCGCTGAGTAAGGACACTGATGAAACTAAAAGGCGTCAAAGAGAACGATGTGTTTGGATTAAAGTCACGTTGAGCTGCGCATCCGCTCAGAGGTTCTCAGCGTTTCACGCACAACAGGTGAAGTTGAAGAAACATTAAAAACTGCGATCGAAACTCTAATGGAAAGTGTCCAAGTGGGCTGAGAAATAAAAGGAGAAACAGACGGGTTTAAATCCGAAACGACTCAGAGCCAAAAGAAGAGCTCGCTCCTCTTCGATCTAAAGTTCAAACTGTCCGGGAGTGGGTTGATACTCGCCGCAGCCTGAGACACTAACTTCCTCCAGAGATTGTCAGTGGATACAGATCCCTCTCTCCTCTCTCTATTGTTGCTCCTACGTTTTCATTAGACAAATTTGACAACAATGTGGCGCCTGTCATTGGCCAAAGGGAGAAGGAGCGATCTGATTGGCTTGCCTCCTTTTTTTTTTCAACTGTGTCCACCTGAGTTCTTTTTCCAAATATCAAGTGTTAAGAATCTGAAGGGAGTTCCCGGAAAGCTCAAATCGATGCAGTTTAGTTTTAAATAATTTGACAGATTTTAAACAACAGTTTTTTTTTTATTTTCTAACCGTATAACAGAATTGATAAATATTGAAATGTGGGACAAATCTAATACAATTAAATATGAGCTTTATGGGAACTCTCATTTAATGTGAGAGGTTTTTATTTTAGAAGAAATATGAATTATTATTTGGATGTTCTTGCATCTACAAACATATTTTATTTATAAAACGAGAATAAGACTTAAATTTAAAGATGACGCATGGCTGTATCTCATCCTTAAGGTAAGTATAATTTATTTTATTGATATAAGAAAATAAAAACCAATATTTGATGTTTTACTGCTGAAAGTGACGCTTTGGTTGTTTCTAAGGTCTGAAAATCAGCAGCAAGTTGAATCAGATCGTGTTTTGAGTTGTTTTAACAAAAGTTATTTGTTTATATTGTTTTATGTTTGAGAATATAAAATTAAAAAAATGTATAAAAATAAGTTTCTGTAATATTGTGCTCAAAAATATATCGGACCACAGCTCGTCTCAGTCCGTTCGCGTTTATTAAGAAATTAATTTTAATCTAAAAAACAAAATTAATAAAAGTCAAATCGGTTTGTTTGTTTTTTAATTAAAAAAATCTTCAATTTTTTTGCTGCTTAATTGAATTTTAATGATGGGAAAACAAATATTTTTTCTCCCATTTGGAGAAAAATATATTTGAGTTTATTAAAATGTTATTGAATTTATATTTTTGCTTTTAAATTCACTCACAGTTACAACGAACTGAGGATGTTAGAAATATTATTTTTTTATTTAAGGGTTTTAATTCTGGGAGAGTTGTTTTAGTTTAGGAATAAAACAAAATAAATGTGAAGAAAACAGTTTTTCTAATAACTTACATTATTATTATTTTAATATTATTGGATAAAAAATAATAACAGGTCTGATAAAGCTTGTGTGCGCATTAAAACAGCGTTTATTGCTGAATTTTTAAAAAATGAAAAAATAAAACTGTTGTATTTTAACACTCTCTGTATTATAAAGACTTTTGCTCTGGGCTCTGTCTCATCCTTTCATTATTAGTGATAACACCGTGACGTGACGCGTCCTGAGATAAAGTCCAGGACGCGCGGAGCCGCAAAAGGGCAGCGCGCGGAACCACCTGCTCCCTCACCTGCCGTTGATGGAGATTAGATCATAATAATTTTTTTAAAAGAAAAAAAAGTTCTATGGTTTCTGTAATCAACAATTGTCAGTGCCTTGGAGGGTGACAGCCCTGGTGATCAACAGCCTGCAGCAGAGATAAATGGCTGCTGGAGCTGCAGCAGAGAGCAGCCCTGCCTCTCTCCTCTCTCCCCTCCCAGGCTCATTGTTTACTTTCTGAATCACTGTAAGCAAATGCCATCTGTTTCCCTCGCCGCTGTCATCTGCACCTTAATTACCTAGCCAACAGGCTAATAGAGACGATATTAAAACTACATCTTTTTGACATTCAAAGTAATTATCTGCACGGGCGCTGATCTCGCTCGGATGAAAGCAGCCCGTTCTGCACGCAGTGATAGTTGCAAATAAATAAATTGGGGGAGAAAAGGCCTGACGTTCACAGGATGAGAAAGAGAAAAGGCTGAAACCTTTGTTGTATTTGAGAAAATAAACAAAGGAATGTCTTAAACTGGTTATGAAAACTGATTTTTTTTCTCTTCTTTTTATTTAGTTAAGCTGATCCCAAATGAAAGTTTAGAAATATGCATTATGACAGGGATTAAGTTCTCCATTATTCCTCCTGGTCCAATTAAAAATGTCCCCCTTGCAATTAAAAATGACTGTGAGCACTTAGAAAACCCAACATTCTTTTACCCACTTCATTAGGCCTATATGCATCAAAAAACGAGCCCGTGCTTTCATTTCTTTCAGGAAGGCTACGGACGAGTGGGGTTTTAACACCCTTTTAAGATCACAACAAAGGCCATGCTTGACCCAACATATGTAGCAGCATGTTTCCGCTGCCCCTGCACCCTGGTGCGGCTTTCTAACGGCCTCTCCCACCGCCGCTGCCCCACCTGGGCCCGGATCCCCTCCCGTGCGCTCCCGCCGCTGCAGCCGGCCTCTGTCACACAGAGGCAGAGGTTAGAGTAGCAGTTAGACAAGGGGCCGCGGAGAAAAGAAACGGACAGGGGGGGTTCACTCAAGTATTTACACGCTTTGACGGGCACCGGCGAGTGTAGGCCCCGGGCTGCGGAGACAAGAGAGGCTGTTAACCTGCCACTTCACACCAGCTCCAGTGCGCCATACCGGGGAAATGGGTCGGGGATAAACGCATTCCTTCAAAGGCGCGCTCATGTGGAGCGGGGAGGCGACGCGCACTGAAGTTCAGCGTTTAGTTTCTAATCATATTAAATGATTACTTCCTCCAGGAGGTCTTTTTTTTACACTTCAAGACAAACATTTCACTTAGCTGGTTGATAAATAATGATTGCATTTTGCTCCAATGCGCAAGTCAAACCTATTAGGCGACGTTTCTGCAGGATTGTGGCGCTGAAGAGGCACTTGAGGCTGAAGAGGTCTCTGAAGCGTCACTCTCTCCACCCGCTAGAATAACACTTATTTGTAAATGGGGGATAACCCCACGGTGGCGTATGAATATTTCAAAGATTTGAAGGATGTGTGTGTGCCAAAGCTGTTGGCCGGCGCTCAGAAAATCTCTCCCCCTCTGTCTATCTCACACACACACTCACACACACACTAAGACACGAACACAAAATACGTTTTTCTGCCCCCGAGGTAGGTTGGCAGGGATTATCTTTGTTTAATGAATGGGCTACAAGTATTCATCAACACGGCGAGATTATTGGGCTCTCTGGCTCTCCATTCTGCACAGACTATATATCTCCAATGTGTGTGTGTGTGTGTGTGTGTGTGTGTGTGGTGTGTGTGAGAGAGGGGGGGGGGGGAGACAGACAGATCTACACACTGCAGCCAATTAAAACGCACTCTCCCCTGCTCTATCCCTCCACATCTGCCTCCTTTTCTCCACCAACGAATGGCGCAGAAAAGAAGGAAGCTCATGAATAGGCGCTCATTGAGATCACAGATGGAGTATGGCTTTCTTTTTGCTAGAAATTTGAGAAACACCATTGTCCCCAATCAAAACTCAATGTGTTCGCCTACAATGGAGCCGGCTTTGAGCTGCGCCGCTTCAATTGGCCTTGTTTTTGAAACTTGAAGTGTTCGGCACAAAGACTTCCTATGAGTGTGTGCTCCGAGAGAGAGAGAGAGAGAGAGAAAAAAAAAACACAATTAATATGAAGCTGTAATTACTCCCCTTCACGCCGCTGCACCCATTCAGGAAGCCACCGGTCCATTTCTAGCTTTATCCCAAGCGGCTGATATAATCCCAGCACCGGGTTTTACCGAGGCCTCTGCAGGAAGGTGAAGTGAGGAACGTTTCTATTAACACACAGCAACGAGCCGCAGAGACAACATGATGAGGATAAACAATGAAATAATGAAAATTACTTATGTGATCATGCTGCGCCCAATTCTGGGTTGAATCTCTTCTTCTAAAAAAAACAAAGTCTAAATTTTTAACAGATTATATATGAAGCTTTTTCAGTTCTTTCCGGCTGTGGTGTTTCTTTTTAATAGGTTTTTATACATTTTAGTTTTTTATTATTTTTGAAGCTCATTGGAAATGAATAAAACCCTTCTTCAAATCTAAACTGTGCTCTTCAATGTAAATAATTTAATCTAAAAACCTTTAAAAAGTCTCAATACATGGTTCTGCCTCTTTAACCATAAACAGATTTCAGTCATTTTACTTGAGTTTATTCACTTTTTTCTTTCATTTTCTTTCCTTCAACCTTTTTTTTACTTCAATTGTTCCCTTATAAGCCAAAACAGTCAATATATCACATGCTTTTTTTTTTTTTCAGCTTAACCTTTACATTGTTGAAATAAATCAGCTGCAGGTCTTCAACTTTCAGCTAATTCTTTCAACAGCATCAAACAGAATTCCTGCAAAAAATGCAACTTATAGCTAATTAGCCTAAATCACACCTACCTTTTGATTAGTTATAGCCTAGCTTATGGAGCTAAAAGCTATTAGTTGTACATTTTTTCCATTCATCTTTTGCACAATGTTTAACTTGTGCTTTTTAAACCCAATAATATGTACTTTTATTTATTATACATGAAGTTCAACCTTCAAAATAACATCAACCTGAACAGGGAGGGACAAAGAGCTTGAGGCAAAATCAAACTTTTAGCCATTAACAAATTATTTTTATGCATTAGCAACCTTTTTGTATATTTCTAATCTACAAAATCAGCTAATTTACTTTAAAATTCATTTTTAGAAATATCTTTTAATTTATATTTGACTTCAAATGGTATTGTTATTATATTTGTCTCTGTTTTGAACAAGTCTTGCGTTTTCAGGTCATAACTTTTGTCCTCTGGATGCTCCAGCCTAAATGATTCCTTGCAATAAATGCCAACTATTTTTTCACAGTGTATTAAACTTTCTGAGGACCATTTCCTTTATTAGATTAGATATTTTTTAATAAATTAACTGTATTTAGGTTTTAGTTACAACAAATGTAAACTACAAGAGGGAAATCTTCAACATCAGTAAAGGTAATTAAATATCTTTTTGAGGATTTCGCTTGTAGAAATGTTATGCTAATAAATTTACCAATAAAACAAGTGAAATTAAAAAGCAACATTTAAATATTGAACAAATAAAAGCTAAAAATAAATCATGATCTTTAAAAATAAATCAAAAAAGCAGCATGGTCACTTAGTAAATAAAATCCTTTATATTTCAGTAAAGGCCCTGCCTGATGATATGTGAACGTATTGTCTGAAATTGACCCAGCTCTGTGCAGCATAAAGCACCAGAGCAGGCAGAGAATGTTCAAAACAACAGAAAGAGAAACTTAAATCACTCCAAACATTCATCCACTTGTTGCTAATTCCTATTTGAATAAATTAGGTCTGCATAGTTTTTCCATTTCATCAACTAGCTTTTGTGTAAATTTAATGCAATTTGGAGCACAAAAAAAACTTTCTTGAAATAAGCAAACAAGTTAAATGCAGGAAAAAAAAACAACCAGGTTTAAGCTTTTAAAGAATTTATCTTTAAAAGGTAAAAGCCAAACCTAATCAGATTTGTGACATGGCTGTAAAAATGTGTTTTGTTCTTGTCCAGGATAAAAATCAAAGCCTCTTCATGTCCATTGTGTCACTGACAAACAGAGAAGGAGACGGAGAGGCAGAGCGACCCTCCTTTTGTGCCCACACAACAGTTTAAGCTGCATAGATTCTGTTTCTTTGGGAAGGGCCCACGTCTGAGAAAGTAAACTTGGGGTGACCCTCCAGGTTAGGCCGGTCTGGGATGCGGGTGAAGATCCTGTGATTCAAGGAGCTGTAGTGCTCTGAGATTTCAGTGGGTCTCACTTCAAAAGGAGGGAGGAGAGATCACTCGGGGATTTTGTTCCCTCGCCAGTGGGCTGCATTCTTGACCCCGGCGGGGCTGGTTAAACATCATGGACGCTCTCTTCTTTTGTCATCAGAGAATCAGGACAGCAACCTGATGTTACCATCAGTGAATCCGTGATGAGGGAAGCCAGCAGAGTGAGCCCCTCACCACCAACAGTGTCTGATTTAATTCTGCTCTAAATAAGACATCCATTCAAAATCTGACATTTTAAATAAAACACCAAAAGTAATTACAGCCGTGTTCATTAAAGCAGCCAATATACTTTTATTATTATTATTAGGCAGTCTCTCGATTTGTTTTAGAATCAATTTTAAGATTGGGTTTTCTTTTGAGGTGCTACCTGGTCAACCAGCATCCCCTCCACATCCAGCAGGCTTCCTCTTCTTTTTTAAATGTGTTTTTATTGTATTTATTTTTCTTTTGCTGTTTTTGTGCAGCACCTTAGTCAATAAAAGTCGTTTTAAAGGTCCTTGATAAATAAAGTTTGAGTTGAATTGACAAAATAATCCTTCATAGTTAAAATTGAAAAATTCTACTTCATATGCATTCTGTGCAAAAACACACTTTTTGTACTTTGTGTTCAAAGAGCCATATTTATTTTATCAATCTTTTTTGATAACTATTTCTAAACTAATATAATTTTCTCATACTTTTAAACACACATAGCATAAAGTGTTGTCAGTCAAAGATTGGACAGAAAATATGTGAAAAAGCAGCCAAATTCCAAAGGAAAACTTCAGAACGCCTGAAGTCGTCTGATACTTTACAAGATTAGAAGAAATCCTGGCTGCTTGGAAGCTAAAAACGTGTACCGTGTGAGCAGATCTGATGTTTGTAATATTATATTGTTGTTGTATGAAATAAATATTCTGAATGTGTGTTAAAAATCGTGTCACATAACTGCCAATCTTCCCTCTATGAGTTCTAAACCTGATGACTTCCATCAGCACAACAGAAATGCCTCATGACAAGTTTGGTCAGGTATAAAAGAGGAATATCATTATGTCTCATGGGCATTTCTGTCTCTATTACCATCATCAGCAGAAGTAGCATGCAAACATGCACATTTCACTCAGAAAGCTGCACGATAGAAACTGTATTCTCACAGCTGAGAGGAGCTGCAGTATGTGTGCTGCTCCCTGAGGATTACACACTCTGACAGAGGAGCAGAGATGCACCTGTCTGCCTCTTTCATAACCACATACAGCTTCACGCTCACTGAGCTCCTCACCCTGTTCAGACCTCGCCCTGGCCCCGAGCTGCACGTGTCTGCACAGCCAACACACGACTCTGCAGGAAGCTCACGGATCTATGACCACTCTAAATCTTACAAATGTCATTCAAAGACATTTAACTTTCGCCCTTAATGTTCAGGGAAAGTTCAGCATTATTCTTGAACTTAAAGGATCTATATTCTCATCGGTCATTTAAGAACTTCTCGCTGACCTTTAAGGTCTTCTTTAGCAGTATTAAGGGTTTTTTATATACCGTGTAATGCAGGAACGTTTCTGAGATAATTCGTCAGTCTTACCTTCAGTAGACAGCAATTTGCTTACAGCTGAATCCTGACAAAGCTAAGCTAACTGATGGTTTCTATTTAAAACTCAAATCTAACAGGAGCTTAAGGAAAGGCCGTTTTGTAAATTATATCTACACTGCATCAATTTTTCAATTAAGCTACAGCAATGCCCATCATAACGTTTATGTTCAGCATCTTTTATAAGACTAACCAAATTAGATGAACTAGTCTGTGCAACTGTGGCAGAAAAACCCCCAAAAAACATTATTTCACATGAATAAATCAAAGTAGGCAACAAAATGACCGGAGCAGCTGAGATCATCTGAACATTGGTCGTCTTGCTGTGAGGAGCCCAAGCTAACCCCTACACACCTTTTAATTTAAAACTGTAATAAAAAATAGCAAAAAAATGTTTTATGTTAGTGAATAGCAGCGTTTCCATGTCATTCTCACCTCTGAGCCCTTCGGTCGAACTCTCGGGGAAGTGAGGCTGACTGAGCGCGTTAGGCCGACTCATTGCTTGCGTGAGAAACGAGACGGCTAGAAACTGACAAACACTTGAGGATGATTGTGAAACATAAAGACGATTTCAGCAAGTCTTTTGAAGTTTACATTTTCTAACACCACAGAAACTCATGGCAATATTTAAAGTGTTAATTTCATCCAACAGGATTAAGATGAAGAATGCAGATCTTCTGGAAAACAGATGTTAATATTATTTTATAAACGTGAATAAGTATAAATCTAGAAGTAAGCATTTGATTTATTAGTGTTGTGTCTTTTTTCATTAAATGCATTTTTTTTTTTTTAAAGCTCCAGTCGCTGCTCCTCTAAAATGGACATGTAATGAAGTGTTTAAAACCTGGAGGCTTGTTTTCACAACTCATCAGCGCGTCATCCTGCCGTGTCTGGGACTCAAATTTTACATGCTGCTCCTCCCACCCCGTTACATCCTGTGATTCATGCAACTGTACATTCTTATCAAAGGAAGCTATCAGATGTGATCTGTTGACATTTTAAGTTTTTCAGCCTTGCAAAGTCTACTTTTGCTCATTACAGATGAGGTTTTATTGATAAAGGAACCCTTTTATCCTGTGGGAGTTTGTTAATGGCACGCTCAAATTTTACCTTTAAGCTGACAGAGGAGCTCTGCTGCAGATGGAGGGCTAAGTCAGTGTGATCTCTCCTTGCTGGAGGCATAAAATTGTGTGGCTGAAGTTAGCAGGTGGTGTGAGAAGTAGGATATTTAAAACATTTGTTAAGAGGTAAGAAAAAGGTCCGCCTGTGGCAAAAGACCTGTGATCACACATATTTAGACTTCAGCATAAAAACATCATGAATTCATTTTTCAGAATCTAATCATGTTTTGTCACTTTGAAATAAGTTAGAATGAAAAGTTTAAAAAACACCTGAAAGACGAGACAGGATGGACTCCAGCAGCTTATGACAAAAAACAAACGGCATTTTAGAAGTTATTGTTCAAAAACACACTTTTTGTTTTGTTAAAGATGTTCAATAAAAACCCTTTCCACTTTACTTTGTCTGCCTTTACATATAAACCCCCACCAACACACATGCAACTAAAAAAGAGCATTATTATAGGTTCCTGATTTATATACCCGTCATAAAATCAGACATTTCCCATAAACCCACTCTGTAACCCATGAAGATTAAGATTAGTAAACCTTTGTGGATCTGAGGATCTAAGAAATTCTAAATCTGTATTTAAGTGATATGAAAAAGAGAAAAATACGCTTTCATGTATTTGACAAGTGTGAACAGATTTCTGGGGAAGACAAATTCGTGTTTGTATTCATATATTTTATAGAATGTTTATCAAACTAAAACTAATACAGCATCAAACTTAAAAATAAAAAAAGAAAAAGGCTTGTGGGGAAATGGATGTTAAAGCCAGAGGAAGTAGAAACTGAAGAGGCGGCTGCAGACGGTGCAGGAGTCCCATCAGGTCTGATCCTGGAATCGGATGGAGGTGTGTGTGTGTGTGTGTGTGTCTCTTTGGGAACAGCTAACGTGAACATACACAGGTACAGATGAGCCGTTCCAACCTTTACGGGGTGACATCTCATCTTGATGTCCATTTTATTTCATTTTTAGCATTTTTATTTTATTTAAACACAAAAAAAATCACATCCTAAAAAAAAAAGCAGCCTCGGTGTGTTAAATGAGGAAACAAGGAAAGAAGTCCTTGATTTTTTTATTTCATTATTTTCCTTTTCTGTGACAAAGATTTGTCTAGTCAGTCTCTCAATGCTGTTCTTGTTCTGCGTTTGTGTTGTGACAGAGAACCATAACACAACAGTTTGAAAATGTGAGGTGTGAAGAGTTGAGAAACAGGGAGAGATGCTCAGGAGGGTGAATATGTTTGGCTGTGTGCTTGTCTTTCCTCCTCTGTGCAACACGTTCTACACCGGGCTTTCATTTTTCAGGCCGAGGGCACAGAAGCTTACTCACGCTTGTGTGTCACTGCATGTGCATGTATGTCTGAGAGATTAGTGTGTGTGTGTGTGTTCACTGTAGGCCCAGAGTGTGGGGAGGGGGCCATGCTTGGTGACTAGTGTGTGTGACCAGCCTGTTCATCAATCAGTGGGTTCTCTCAGCTATCAGAGGGTCAGTTTCTATTCTTTAGCTTCCAGGAAGAGCGTCTCCTGAGGAAACAACTTAGCCTCCAGCAGGGTCGACCCCGGATCCAACTGGGTGATCTGAGGGGAAACAAGTTTGGAGAGGGAGGGAGAACATTAGACTCAATGCAAGCTAATGATTTCACAAGGAAACCTGTACAACTCCATAGATGGCGAAATAAATCCTCTGGATATCTTTAAGCTCAAATAATGCCTCAAAACTGACAGTTACTAGAAGGAAAACAAATTTAAGAAGACAGACATGGGTTTGGTTTAGCAAAATAATAATCATCTGTGGTGGCTAATCGTTTTTAGCCAATGAGCTTAATTTGTATAACAATAACAAACCTGAACCATCCTGTTCTGCAAAGAAGACCAGCAGTCAGTTCAGTCTTTAAAAATCAGTTTTATCATCACATCAAAAATATTTAATTTGGATTTAGATCCTTATTAACCCAACAAGGCCTCAGTTAATTCACAGCCACTGAAATCCCTCTGTGACTGTCTGACTGAATATCCCCAGTGATTCAACCGGAAAACAGTGTCGCTTTAATTCTGCATTCATTTAGTATGTGTGTGTGTGTGTGTGTTTGCACATCCATGTGAGCTGTGTGTATTATTCTAACATCATGTTTAAAAAAAGTTTAGGCAGAAATGTGAGCAGCAAGAGTTTAGTTTCCCTAAGAGGACAGCCGAGTTTGTTTTCTTACAAAGGCTCCGATCCAGAACAAACTAATGAAGGCTGCAGGACAGGAAAGTGTGTGTGTGCATGTATGTGTGTGTGAGAAGCAGAAGATGGTGAATTAAAAGGTGGATGTTGTGTCGTTAATGGCTCATTTCAGCTGTGGAAAAGGTCAAAGAGAAACAACGCGGATGGTGTAAAGGAGAGAAACATTTTATCTGCGCTGAAAACTGAGCAAAAGCAATTGTCTAAAAGGAGAGTAAAAATGCCGTACCACCCACAACGTAGCTGATCGAGTTAGCCGACATAAAAGGGGGTCTGACCTGAGTCGCAGAAAACAGGACAACCTGACTCTCCTCAACACCCACCACCCCTGTGGGCCTCTTAGCTTATGTGAGCTAATCACTGGAGGGGTTGTGTTACATTGGGCCAATCTAACACCTGGGCTGTGCGGGCGAGGCCGTGTGACACCGAGATGTGTCCAGGGCTTATCTGATGACTGCTGCATCAGCCCCTCCGATTAGGGATCCTTTTCTAACCTCACAGTGGGATAATTAGCCAGCTCCCTGTACCTGCTGTAGAAGGTCAGAGGTCAAGCCAAGCACCGTAAAGGTCAGCCTCCTAACAAGTAAAGTCACAGGTCTTTCACAGACAGTTATAAGGAATGAAATGTGAACTGTGACTGTGAACTGGACCACACTTTACCTACACTCATCTTCTCACCTTCGCTTTTGTGTTGCAGCTTTTACAAAATGGCCTAATTTTAAGTCAAGTATCTCTAAAAACTGATCTTCTTTACAAATGTGTCGAGATCAATACAGATAAAGAACTCTTCTTTTTTACTTTTTCTAAATAAGAGGGCGATAAAAGATAAAAAAGAGGCCACATGAAATAGTTGGAAGGTGAGGAGGATATGTCAGCCTCAGATAAACTATCCATCTCCCCAAGGTGTTTGAAAATGTCACCATGTGGTGGCTGGGATCTCTGACTCTACCCTTTATCATCTCCATGTGTCATTCAGACTTTTGACTCCTCAGCGGGGCTCTGGTGAGCCTGGTGACGAGGAGGAGGAGGTGCCACACCATCCTCATAACCCTCACCAAGTCAACTGCTTCACAGTGGGGGGGGGGGGCAGGTGCCATGAAGAGAGCTTGTGTGTGTGTTAAGAGTGTGTTTGCTGCAAACATATCCCATCCCAACGGTGGAATATTTTCCCACCTCAGGAGCAGTGCGTCACAAATGGCTGCCATGCTAATGAACCCGACAGGCTGTTGTGACACCACAGCATCAGGTAGGAGTAAATGAGGCTTTGGGGTGGAGCAGGTGTGTGAAGACGTGTGTCTTTAGATTAACTATGAGTGTGTGCGTGGATGTGCATTTTTCCCTGAGTAAAACTGAGATGAGGGCTCGTGCTCGGAGGTGCACCGGGGAGAGGCGACGGGGAGAGAACGGCATCTGACTCCGAGAAAGAAAGTAGGGAAACAACATGCCACACTGACACAGGAGACGGGCGCCATCGGTGATTGTTTACATTGTTATCCAATTAACAGACCATAAGCATGGAGGCATCTGTCAACAAACAAAGCTGTTGTTTTTCCTCTGCTCTGTCTAAGCCATATTCTCGCTTCTCCTGCCTACACAGCCATACATGCATATATACATACATACATGCATAAATCAGATAAAGTCTAGCTCTCTTTAAAGCAGTTTGTTTTTAACTTTGAGTCAATATAATTAGACAGCAAAATTAATCATCACAATTACGCAATTGATCAAAAGATTATATTTTTTCCTCTCAATTTTCCTCTGACTAAACAGCATTTAAAATAACAACAGATCAACAACCAAGAGGGGGGGGGAAATCCCATAAATCAACAGAATAAGAACCTAATTAAAATCTTTTTACCTGAGATGAATTTTAAAGAGATAATAAAAGAAATAACCGAGGAGCGCCACACTACAAAGCCTAATTTTAAATCTGGATCTGAACAAAAAGACAGATGGGGCTTTTCAGCAATTTAATATTCTCTCTCTTTTCTTATGAAAAATTATATGAAAGGGAAAAAATCAGCGCAGAGAATTTGTCATCAGGGAACAGCACATTTCAACACAGTTAAAACCACATAATTAGCAATTAATGTGAAGTTTAAAATAAACAGCACAATTGTAAGTCACTTGAATCAAATGAATAAAACACACTGATAACAGAGGAGGCGACACTAAGCAACGCTCGGCTGTCAAAGAGAAGAAAAGGGAGAAAATAAACACGGGCCCTCAAGACGTCCGTTTCCAGCACAATCAAACGTGCAGCTGAAATAACGCATTTTTAATGAAGCCATTACAGGCCCTGCTATGTTAATTAAAACCAAATAACTTGTCTGTTTTAAACTAGTGTTGTCAAGTGTTTATTTGGCCAATTACAAAAGCAGTGGGAGATCATTATCTGCTGCCAGGAGCGTTGACAGCATGTAGTGCTGGGGCGTGAACAGAAAAGAACAGAAAAGAGTACGGCACTTCAAAGGGAGGGGGAAAATACACCGTGCAGACTGGACGGAGGGGGAGGACTGAAGGGAAAAAAGGGAATGAAAAAGAAGTTGGAGAAAGAAAAGAGACAAACCAGTGTGTGATTAAAATGCATTAAATGTGTTTTTATAAGTTAAAAATAAAAAGATTTTGAGTAAAGTTTGATAAATTGGGAGTGACAATGTTTACACACAAAAATGGAGGTATAGAGAAAGAAAGAATGGAGGAGAAGTGAAAAGGAGACTGAATAGTAAAACGGGAACTCTCTGAATCTTTATATCCAATATTCACGGCGGACCTGTTTTATTATATTTAAAACAATCTGAGCTAAAACAAATATGTTTCTGATTATCAAACTATCATTCCTAAAACATACATTTACTCCTTCTCAGACTGAAACATTCAGTAAACATACGAGAACAGCCAATTTACAGACTGCTGAGATGTTTTTATACATCAGACTTTACTGAGTTGCAACTCTAAGTTTTAATGTAATAGATCTATGGTTATATTTATTATTATGCAAACATATAAGTATTTTAGGTAAAGCTATGAATAGTTTTGATTTTAATTTTTTCTTTAAAATAGATTTCTTGGGTGTTCTGGGGCTTTGAGTTCATTTGGGGATCAACGTTTTGTTCATATTTTGCTGAATTAAATCAACTCAAATAGGTAATATTCATAAAATATATATATTTTAAACTCACTCGATAGATGAATAAGAGACCAGAATATAAAGGGCATCAATCTTTTTCTGTAAAAAAAAAAAAAAAACACCCAAAAAAGCAAATAGAAACTTTATGTTCAGACTGAGTAACGGAGCTACATGACTATCAAGCTGGGATTAGTGCTAGATGGAGATATTATTATAAGAAACCCAAAGAAGCAATTAGTGATAAAACTACAACCAAAATAAACTGCTGTTAAACTTCCTGTCAGTCTTTCGATGACAATTTTGGACTGTAAGAGAAGAAAAATAAAACATAAAAGTAAAACAGATGTAAAAACCATTCCGGTACAAAGCACAGCTTCTTCTTTGTCACTGTTTATTTTTTCTGCATCTCGAGTTTTTGTGTCCGAATTATTCTGGCAAATTCCCTGCCAAAGCTGGAAAAAGGATTAGAAAGAAAGGGGGACATAAAGTACAGTATCACTGTGAGAAAAACACACTGGTTTGACGTTGTTTGGGTGAATACGAGCAGCTGGACAGGAAGAGCCTATTGCAGCCTAAACATACGAACCGCAGGCTGAAGGAAGAAGACCTCAAGCCTTTCGATTAAAAGGTTTTGCTTTGACAAATAAAAAGAGGGGGAAATTCTTGAATGAAAAGCTGAAAAGTGAAACACTAAGAGTCCCCCCCCCTCTCTCCCCCCTCTTCAAACTCGCTGACAGTCATAGAAACGGAGAAAGGGTTAGTTCCCTGAGCACGGCTAAGCCTGGTACAAATGATGCCAGTGTAAGGCCTGCTGTAGTGCTGAAGAGATAAGCCACTGATACCAAATGTTGAGGAAGAGACTGAGTCCAAATAGTGGAGACTAATAGACACTTATTGGCTCAACAACAAGAAGGTGGCAAATAAATACACCTGCTACCAAACATTAAGAGTCACAGGCACATCATTTCTCCAGGTGAATGATGTCATAGCTGAGGACAAAAATGTAAAATCTAAATTCTATTAATTTTTAGTGAGATTCACTACTTTCATACATCTGAAAGGAAATTACAGAAAAGCAAAGAGAAGGGTAGCAGCAATACAAAGGCTGAAAACTAGAAAAGGGGGTTTCAACAGTTGTACAAATGCAATAGTGGTCTATCCTCTATCCTCTGAGCCTGGCAGAGCAACAGTGAGAGCGTCTGGATGGGATGGAAGCTTTCTATGCTCCCTCTCATTTAATTACAACACAGAGCTGCAGGATTAGACGGGGGCCTGTGTTCGCAGCCTCATACTGGCACTAACACTGAGCTATTTCGCTCTTCTTTTCCCTAAATCTTCCGCCTTTCTGTTTTCTGGAATTATCTCCCATCTCCTACTTTTTAATATCTTCGCCGCTTGTCTTCTCTATCCTTTTCTCCTTCAGACTGTTTCTCTGATCAAATCTTTTCTTTGTTCAAGCGTTTGTCCTCTCTGTTGTCTTTCTTCGCTAGCTCTGCAGTCGCCGTCCTCCTCCAGCCCCCCCTCCTCTAATCCTCCCATCCTGTTTTTGCTGGAATTTCATCTGCGATGCAGGCACATCTTTATCTCTGTCTCAAACACATGTTTACTCTTGATTATAAAGAGACAACTGTGAATCCTTTAAGTGACAAAGTTGTGAGCGGGGCATGTGTTTGCTTGAAAATATTTGTGTATGTGTTGAATTGTGTGATTGTGACGAAACGGGAGTGTGAGCCGCGCGTTAATGTGTGTGTTAGGTGTTTGTGCCCTGACAGTCTCTGCAGACTGGGATGGCACATTGCCTGGGCAAGCCTACACACACACATACACACACACACACCTCCATACAATCAGTACCACCCTTCCACATCCACTCCTGTCATGATTAATGGAAATCCAGCAGCATGGCTAATTAAACTGGTAGTTAAAACAGCGCTTATTAAGTCGCTACCACAGAGCGTGGCGACCAAGCCCTCTAATGACTGGTTTGTAGCTAGCTGAGCGCTGCCAGGCATCAACACAAGAGCCGTAGAGAATACTACTGTTAGTGCTGACAACTGTATCTTAACACAGTCAAAGTGTACTGTAGGCACAACGGACCAATAATAATTAATATTCTTTAATAACACACACACATACACAGGTGAATGGGTAAATAGCTGCCTTAACTTTCCCTAACACTTGCATGTAAACAAAGGTAGTGATTACAGTGTTAAGGTGGCAGAGCACCAACAGTCAAGTTAAAATAAAGAAATAATAATGATAATAATAAAATGGACTAAAACTGAGTCATTAATCAGTCCCAGTGGATTATTTTAACTATCCCTGCTGATCACAGCCATCGCCCGAGGTCCAACCGGACGAGCCAATTACAGCTGAGGATCTTTCCAGCAGAGATGTTCGTTAAATCTGAGAACACATCAGAACCTGCTGCTTCTCTCATGAAGGAATAACAGAAGTTGTATTGTGATGTATAACTGTTATGGACTCACTGAACCAGTATTAAGCCACGTCCATTTTTGTAAAAAGTCTTTATGCTGCCAATTAATGTAACAACATAAGCCACTAAGACTTCATGTAGCATTATGGGTATTGCAGGTCTAATGCCTTTTAGACACTTGTAATACCAATAATGTGGCATCTGATTGGTCATAAATTCATCCTGCAGCTTGATAATGATAAAAAACACTAAGAAAACCTCCTTTTACACAAGACCAGTTGCACATCATCTAAGACGCTCTCAATAACTGATGACTTTCCCTCAAATACCTTGAACACACAATGAAAATGGTGGCTATAAAAACATAATAATAATAATAATGTTGTAAGAAATTACATATGTCACTCACATTTCTACGAGGGAAGGTGGTGAGAAGTTTGAATCCTTCAAATGGGTATCCCTTGGAGGCCACAAAATCAAAGAGGACCTGGAGCTTACAGCTGCCCAGGAAGCGCCTTTCCAGAAACTCCCCACTTGGTGTTCGGATTCTCAGTTTGCTGATTTGTTCTCCTGACTCTTCATCTGGCTCTGGAGGTAAAGCCTGCTCCAATGACATGCGAATCGCCTGAAAAAGAAAAATATTGAATCAGTAAAGCGATCATTTTGAAGGCAGTGCTCACTTAAAGCAAGGATGTTTGGTGAGAAACAGATGTTACCACTGGTGCTCATATTAATATGACTCTACCATAATATTAAACTTGATAACATTTTAGTAAAACCTTTAAACTGAAATACAACTAGGGTTCTTATTATCCTTGATTGGTCTTATTTAAGTTCCTGCTCATTTAAACACACCAGAAAATGACAGAAGATAAAAAGCAATTTTAAGAAAGCCATCTAGCTTTAGCAAAGTCATGCCTTTGTTTATGAAAACCTATGAAGACACTCTAAACGTGTAAAATACAACCCATGAAACTGTTTCCAGAGTCTGACTGCAGCCCTGTGGCTTTGTTTTCTTTAAACAATCTTGTCCTAAAACTTGTTATTAAATTAGCTGCCCTGCGTCTCACCCTGTTCCCTAAAGCCTGCCGTAGCTCAGACGGTTGCCAAGTACCACATCAGTAAGTTATAAGAACCAAATGTAAACTTATTTCCTATACTTTACAGTTTGCTCCATCAGATTGAGACTGATCTCATGTTATATCTCAGTGATGTCAGTGGTAGTTTACAGTCTTCTTTCGGATCGCTTACTTTACTGACAGTAAATGTGACTTTATTTTCCACAACACACAGAGGTAGTGGCTTATCATGCACAAAGACATCAACTGTCATCTTCCACAGCAAAGCTAATCAATTCTCCTGAGTTCCAAAAAACGTGCTTCAGCTGCTCCCTCGAGCGTCCCACTTGTTTCTGTGCCTGCCCCCTCGCCTCCTCCTCCTCCCCCATCCTGCTTGTTGTTCCTGTTTGGCCAGCCGGGGAGCATATGCTGTGACAACACGCCCCGGCTTTATTTACACACCATAATGCAATTATATTTCATAAGAGTGTACAACAGTAGCTCATTAGCAGCTTCTGGTGTTGGGTGGGCAGGGTAGGGCGCGTGCCGCTCCGCCATCAGCTCCCCCAGGTATACGAGCTGATGCTGACTGAGTTAAAGGGGCCCCTGGGGGACAAAGTCACACACGCACACAAACAGACAGGAGTGTGTATCTTGGTCACACAAATGCTGAGAGTCAACCTCAGACAGAAGCAGAACCACCCACTCAAATGAGAGATAGCGTCCCGAACGAAACCACAGGACACACGTTTGGTGGAGCCTTGGGCCCTGGCAGCTTCGCACAAATAATCAAGGACATCTCTCCGTCCATTCATCTGCCTCAGCAGCTCCGCTCTGCTAACCGCAGAAAGCAAACAGATGACGAGCAGGGCCAGGAGAAGCACCTGACAGACACACAACTGTATGCTAAGACCCCATGAAGGAGGTAAATAATAATGTCAGCTCACAAGCGTCCACCAACCCTACCTACCTCCAATTTATAGGCTCTTATTTTCATCTCCCTTTTCTTTGCACAAAGGCACAAAATCACAGGGAAAGCATTCCCACTAGCATTGTCCTCTCTCTGGTGGCAAGTGGGGTTTCTGTTGTGTCTGCACTTTCTTTAATGCTCAGTGTGAGGTCACTGCCTCCAAAGACTCAACTGAAAACTGTAAACAAACAAAATTGCCAATTACTAATTAAAGATTACACCATGAGCTCTTTGTCCTTTTCATTTTAAGAAACAGAATTTATTATATGTTAAATGATGCGGTACAAAAGTGATAAATATTTAAAAAGCCGTTCAGACAAAGAGCAGGAACTGTGGTATAAATCCTGGAATTAAAAAAAAGTTTCTATATGATGAGAATAAATGTGAAACTGAGTTTTAATTCAAACAGATGGCGGCTGAATGGAACGCTTTCGGAGCCAGTTAAACATTTTGTAATTTGTCATGATTTTGTTCTTAACCCACTCGGACGGAAGGCGCCATAAAACAAAAAATATTTATTTTAAACCTTGAGGATTTTCAGCTAATATTGTAAAGTGACTTTTCCCTCGTTGCCCACCAATTATTATGGGAGATAATGCTTTTGCCCGATGCTTAATGAACTACTAAGTGGGATTTAAATCCAAAATAGATTAACATTTGAAGTCAAGTTCATTCAAACTGACCTTAGCAATCATGAATCCGTCAGTTTCACAGATATTCAAATCAGCAAAATATTGTAATATTCCTTCAAATGGTACATGTAACATTAAAGTCAAAATCTAACCTACAAAATTACATCATTTCTTAATATAAGAACCTTTAAAATTTATAGCAATATATTTTTTTAGCACATCTTAAAAATTGCTTCAAACTTCAAAGATTATATGTGGTGTTCTTTTCAAATAGATGAAGTTATGGATCTTACATACTAATTATTGCCTGAAAAGACACCAGAGGGAGAATAAAAGGTGAAATTTAAAAAAGAACTGTAAATAAAAGCTCATCAGAAGTACAAGTACACAGAAAACAGCTAAATATTCTGCTGTGACAAAGTAAAAAGCCAGATCTCATATTTACAGTATTGATATTACAGCTGGTTAGCACAGGAGGTTGAATAGAAACCACTGAACTTGGGGAGAGAGAAATTAATTTAAGCAGGAACTACAAAGGAGAAGTAGTTCAGAGCGTTTCCATACAGTTTGTTGAGCACACTACAGTGATATAATTAAGAAGACTGGGTTCAGTGCTCTTTTGTTGTCATTTGTTTAATTTAAGTGACAAATCATGTGAGCGAGCCGGGACACCTAATACCTCCCTCTGCTTTCTGCTGTTGAGTAAACAACAATCTCCTACTGTGTTACACTGGACTGGACTGCAGCATCGGGGCCATCATTACAGACAATTATTGTTTTGCTATATGCGTGACATTGTGTCTGCCTGTGTGTATGTGTGTGTGTGTGTTTTGCCCCTATTTCACAGACAATTGTTTTCAAGAGAATATGTGTGTTTGCTTAGGTTGTGTGTGTTTTTGTGCGCAGGCCGGTCTACATGACTTGCTGCTGTCTTTTGTCAAGTTGGGTTTGAATATGGGGTTGTTGTGTGTGCTTTACCAGTAGAAGGCAGTTAAACAGAACAAAGACTATGTTTATGGAAGGTGACATTAACAAGAGCAGGTTTTAAATTAGGATATTTTATCTATTTAAAATGGTTCTTTGAATTTCAATCGACACACACACACAGGTTTCTGTGGCTGTCAGGTTTCACCAAAACATTAATAACTAATTACAGCAAAGTGTCAGTAGGAAAGAAAAAACTGGACAGGAAACATCACACAATCATAGAAAGCTAACATTTAGCCTTTCACTGCTAATGAATATTTTTCTCTATGTGAATATGAGATTATGACTCACCTCCTTCTCCTCCTCCTGCTCCTTTCTCATCTGTTCCAGACGCACTTGTTCAGCTTCTTCTCTTTCTTGGGCTTCCCTCTAAGAAAAGAGAGAAATTCATTTAATATTAATTGAGTCAACAAATCTAAAATATCCACTTTGCTGACTACTATATGCTCCACTGTGTCGCTTTGCCTAGATGAATATTTAATAATGTTTTATTATAGATTCAAAACATTGGTTTTTGAGGCACAAAATATATGATCTAGTTTACATAAGTGAAATTACAGCAGAAAAGAAAATAATTATCTGGCATGTGATTCAAACCACCTTTATAAAAACAGGCATTATGCTTTGCTCATCAAAACAAATACATGATACGCTGCAGGTGCAACGATCTGGTTTAACACAAGTAGTCAAATAACTTTAAATCTCAACTCTTTTTTAACAACCAAAGACAAAAATGACAATGTGTTTTATTTTGAAAGTACCTTTTTACGGTCAGCCTCTAAAGACACACGATAAGCTTCATCCTGTTCTCTCTTCACCGTCTCCCTCGCCTCACGCTCGTCCTGGGTGGAGAGAGAGAGAAAAGTTAGACCTGTTTAACTAGCAACATAATAAGGATACACAGGGACAAAACATCTAAGCTGAGGTGCTGGTTTTAGAAGCCAGAAAGAACCGGGTCAAAGAAAAAGCAGCATGTCAAGTGTGGTTATGTACAAACATCAGGTATGAAAGAGTAGCACTAGAGGGGAATTCATTGTGACTGGGTCCATCATTTACTAGACCCTGAACCTCTTTTATGTCTCCCATTCTCAGTTTCACCCTCCCTTTTCTCTTTCATTCATTCTGGCTCTCTCTTCCTGTTTGTACAGAGGGAAGGGGACAGGCGGCCTTTCTCTTTTCTACCTGCTGTGGCTACAAAGTGTTTTATAAAGACTCAGTCTAAATACGAGTGTCCATTGTGTTAACACCGCGCAGCCATTAGTTTTCCATTTTCTGAAGGCCCATGCTGTGTGCCGACCCGGATATGGCAAAGCAAGCTCATTGTGACGATCCGAGGGCTACTGTGCAGAAAGGCGGCTAAGCAAAATGGCAGCGTGTATTGTTGTATTGAATCGGAAAATGCAAAGATACATTTGTGCTTTTGGTCGACATAATAGAGGAACACTGAAAGGAAACTGTAAAAGAAAGGTGGACAGGGACAAAAGCATCAAAAGTGGCTGCCATCAATAGACCGGCCCTGACTCACGCAAACAAGTCACAGAGCAGTTCATGTATGACAGCCTTTTCAGCTGTTATCAAATGTTCTCAAACGCACTGGTGAGGCTGATGTGAAGAAGCACGAAGCGCAACGTTCGTCTAACGTTTATCTCCACAAACACCATGTGATTTTTAAAGCTTTAACTTTGGAGGAAAAACAGAAACAGATTTTCCCACAATTAAATCGTGGCTACTGTTCAAGTTGGCACACCATGTGTCATCTTCTGAGTGTTGATGATACACTTGGTATTCAGAAAAATCAAGCTGTCACACATTTAATGTTTGCTAACAAATAAGGGGGAAAAAAATTAAATGGCTCTTCTTAATTTGCTGCTCAGTTTTGTGACCAAGTGGCTCACTGCCAAACGTGTCTCCAAAAAAGTTGGGATGCTGAGAAAATGTAAATAAAAAAAGAACACATTGGTTTGCACAGCATTTAAACCCTACATATGACAGTCTGAAACAAAGAAATTTGATTTTTTTTTCCCCCTAAATAAATGCTTCTTTTGGAAGTTTATTACATAAACATGTTTTAAAAGTTTTAATAGGACCAACTTTTTCACTCATTGGTATCATCTCTTCCTAGAAGATCACTTGCTGCAATAATGAAAGTTTGTACAGTCCTGGTTCTGTAAATGAGAAGAAACCCAAAGTGACTCGAATGGATCCATTTAACACTAATCCAACCTGCAACATGAAAACTGTACACGGTCTAGTTTTATTACTTTATATTAGAAGCAAGAGGAATGACCTGGGAATGACCTAAAATGATCAGAGAACACAAAACCTGTGGTGAGTCCTGATTAGTAACAACTAAGCTAAAAAACACAGACAGCCATCGGGAAAAGGTGACGTGTCAGTGAGCGAAATCACAGTGTAGCTGCCCAGCTGCTTCACTTCAGACAGACAAAAAGTTAGCGTCAAAGAGGAATGTCTGGGTTGAATCGTGTCTGTGCTCATGTCTGAGTATGCTCTGAAAAGGAGAGGTGAAAAAAAGAGAACATATATGTAAAAAGACAGAAAGAAGGAGAGAAATAATTAAACATGACTAGTACCTGAAAGCTATTGCAGGGTAAATGGAGTTAGTGAAGCCCGAGTTTAAATCACTTATGAAATGCAATCAGATTTTTACTTTTTAAATGTTATAAACATTTCTAACTAGTGAATTAAATAGTAACTGTGTCAGAGTTCTCTGGTTGCAATAAAGATGTGTACAAAGTGGCAAGAGTATTAAAACTTTCTGCCAGTGAAAGCTAAATAGCTCCTGCTAAAACTCATTTTGAAATAATTTAAGTCTTGATTTTGTGTAATCTTTTGTCAGTTTTGGAATCTTTAATTTCTGCAGATTTCTTGAGCAACAGATTGTGTTTAAACAACAACTAACATTGGAGGACTTTTGCTTTACAGTGTACAGTATGTTAACTAAAAAACTGGATGGATTTTGCAGAAAAACATGATCACATTCATCAAAATGAGAAGAGTATCCCTCTGATGTCTATGTTTTGCTTTTGATCAGGTAGGAGCAAGAAAAAAATAAATGTTCTCCACTAAGGCTAACAGTGTGCCTCTTCCACATACAGGTACATCTAAAAAAATGTGTATTTTATGAAAAAGTTCAATATTTTTTGTCACTCTTCATCATCTGCATTGTTGGTCTGGTGTCTCTCATCTTCCTCTTGACAATACCACATAGATTCTCTATGGGGTTCATGTCTACTGGCCAATCAAGCTCAGTAACACCATGGTCATTTAGACTGATGGTCCTTTAGCAGAGTGGGCGGGTGACAGGTCCTGCTGTAAAATGAAATCAGCTTCTTTAAAAACGACCTTTTGTGTCTTACCCTCCTTGTGGAGGAATGATTGTCTTCTGGACTCCTGTCAAGTCAACTCTTCCCCATGGTTGTTTGACCCAGACTGAGATACAGTTTAAAGGTTCAGGAAACCTTTGCAGGTGTTTTGAGTTAATTAGGTGAGTAGTGTATGACACCATTATAATATTTAACTTTTCCCAATATTCAAATTTTCTGAGACACTTAATTTTGTTTTCTTATCATCTGTAAGCCATAATCATCAAAATTACAAAAAATAAAGGCTTGAAATATTTATGCTGTGTACTAAATCTGTTTAATAGGCTATATGAGTTTCACTTTCTGAAATGAGTTACAAAAAATATTAAACTTTTT
Source organism: Callopanchax toddi (assembly GCA_006937965.1). Classification (NCBI taxonomy): domain Eukaryota; kingdom Metazoa; phylum Chordata; class Actinopteri; order Cyprinodontiformes; family Nothobranchiidae; genus Callopanchax; species Callopanchax toddi. Next base: position 290,451 of record SSNR01000118.1, read on the forward strand.
CACAATATTCTAATTTTCTGAGATGCACCTGTACTCTGAATACCTGCTGTTTACAGCTGTCACCATGATTATTTGAAGAGCCATCAAAAGTGACACTTCTTCATTGAAGCCAGAAAATTGCAAGTAATAACACAAAAACAATAGAAAGGAGCTTTCAGGAACTCAAGCTTAATCCTCAGGGTGTGTGTGTGTGATTATTTAGAACTCCTATGACAAAGATGTTATGAATCTAACAAATGCATTGTTAAAGAATCAGTTGGACTGACTGACTAACTGTTAAAAACTAATAAACTAATCCAGTGTGACATCTGTCATTTACAGATACTGTAGTTAAAAAAGAGGCAGAGCTGGAAAGACTGACAGACAAGTGTGAGTGTCAGACAAACTAAAGCAAAAGTGAATCACCTGAAATGATTTCTAAAAATGTTTAGCGTGAGTGAAGGACGGGAGGTGAAACATCTTCAAGCAACAAGAGAAGAAATCCAGTTACTTTTTTAAAATGTTTTTTTTTACTCTTATGATCTCAAATGAAATATTAAAGATTGGATCAGCTGGATCAGCAAACAAGATCAAATATTTGGGATCCTGCTCACATCGTACCTCATCTTTGATGTCCTCTTGTTGTTGTGCTGTGAAAATCTCCATTGCTCCCATTAACCTCATCATCAGCTCGTCCACTGTCGTATTACCTGAGGAAAAATATACAAAATGAATACACATCTACAGTACTTTATTTCTAAATTGACAAAAAAAAAGTTGTTTTTTTTTTTTTTAAGAATAATTACCTTGAATGACATTTAGAACTTCATTTGACGTGCGTTTGCCCATTACTATAAGGAGCAAGGGGAACTGGTCTGTTTTGTATGTCCGTATAGTTTGTGTTACCACGCTGCCAAAATGCCTCGTACACATAGTGAGAAGTCTGGAAGACAAAGAAACGTATCTGATTCACCATTTTCTCTCATTTTTCCAATCTTTGGACCTTTATCTTTTTCTTCAGAGTTTATAACCTAAAATAATATACAGGTATACCCTTAAAGCAGAAAATGCATACACATATAAACATGTGCTATACACAAGCAAGTACACACATATTTTCACAACAAATGGAAATGGCACACTATTTTCAGACAGCAGCAGATGAGAAAATACACACAAATGGCATTAAGGACTTTAAAACCCATTCTGCATTTTCTTATTCCATCAGAGTGACATGCTATCTCAATTGGAACCGTAGATGAATTAGTATTCCTCACCAGACGCCCAGAATTGATAGGGCAAGAGAGGATTTCTTATTCCATTACAAAGACAGAACTTTTTAAATTAACATTTCAGAGAGGGAAAAGGGTAGCTGGCAGCCGGGGCCCCGCCAAGCTCCCTGTAAATGTCATAATATTAATGAATTGCTATAGACTGAATGCAAATATAGATTAGCTTTTTCTCCTGCCTTTTAATAAGATCTACTTTAATAACTGAGTGGTAAAATAGAGAAGTAATGGAATAGATGGAGGTACAGCAGGTCAGAGAAAGAAGATGGATGGAAGGGAAGCTGCATAAGGGAGGGTGTAGCTCATTAAAACATGAAAGCTATGGAAACTACTTACAGAACTTTCAGACTGAGAAGCTGAGTACCAGGACCCACTGTGGAAGTTTTAATCAAACATTACAAACTAAAAACGTGGATGTAATAGTAAAGAAACAGTGAAAATGCTACGAACTGACATTAAGATAGAACATTTTCAAATAAACTCTGAGTGACCCATGACTTGCAATGAAAACGTTGGGTCACTCTAATCTTACAGATCATTTTGATCTGACATTTGTCCCTGTTCAGCCCTCGACCCAGCCGGACCATAACAATAGCCCACAGGGAAACTCTAACCTGTAATGAAAGGCCACAGGACAATGGGCATCGACTTGAAGGGTAACCTTATCTTAAATCTCTCAACAAGCACAAGCCAACCTGCTTTGGTTTCTCACTCAGTCAGAACTAAAAAAGTCAGTCTTTCACAATAAAAATCACAGCAACATAAAAACTTTAGAACATGTAAACGCAATTATCTACGTTTCCCTTCAAATAAGACCAGAGGATATTCAGGACTTTAGAACAAGTGTGGACACAACACAGAGAGCCAGAGGAAGTCAAGCTACTCCAGGAACTGAGGTGAGCAGTTCAGCAGTCTCATTCAGGCATAATATAACATGGTAAGGAATGTAAAAGAGTCCATACCAGATCTACAGCTTGAAAAAAAATGAGTGGTAACTAAACGAGGAAGAAACACCTGACAGAACTTGTAACTAACGTGTGTGAAGCTCTGCATCGATGGTTAATGTGACTGACAGCTTCTAATTTGTCGCCCATCCCATCTCCTTTTCTCTGTGCACATCTGTACAGCTAAAATAGTTAATGTTTCCCTGGACTGTCAGCTTGCATTTCTTCACATCCAGGTGGTGTGCATTGACTGGTAAGACCTGACATTTGCTCCACTGAGCAGCTGATGAATCAGGCTAGTACAGTAGCACTGCAGGGAATGTTTCTGCTAGCCACCTATGCGGGGGCTGTATGGGAACCGGATGCTTCGATTGCTCACTGTGTTGTACACACTTTGTTTCAGAACCAATACGGACATGTTTTGATTTGAATGTCAAATTTTGTTTTACGCTCTAAACCAGTTATGTTTTCAGGTGGGAGTATGTCAAGAGGAGAAGTCGAGTGAACAGAACAGGTGGGATATTAATCTGTCTCTGCCTTTAGCAGTTAGCATTCTGGTTTAAATGTCAAGACAACAACACAATTAGAGAGTCAAAGCAATGAGTAATATGTGGAATAATTCTAAGTAAAACCAAATAATCAACCCTCAATCTACCTATTGTTAGTTTTATTAAATGTCATGTAAAATGATGCATAATGACTGAACAATCTGCTAGATTATTTCCCACAATTGTCACAATAACACTGGCATCCAATCAGCAGCACTACTTTTATGCATAATTAATCAGTTACCAGGGAAGCCTGAGAGAATAGTACATTCCAGTATCAGCAGGTTTATCTCTCTCACATTCACAGACACAATTAGGATACCTTTCTAACAGCCCATGTGACTGATGCCAATCACCAGTCACTTTGGATCAACCAGAGAGCGTGAGAATGGAGAGCAGCAGTGCATTTGTGAGCGAGTTAGTGTGCACATGTGCATGCATGCGTTAGCAGCAAAGCTGCGACTAGCTGTGTGCGATGAAAAGCTCCAGATGTTGTCCCTCTTTTAACGTGCAATAAAAAGGCTCAGCTGGGGCAAAAAGCAAAGGAGGCCAACAGGAGAGAAAGCAGAGTGGAATGAAGGAAGGAGGGAATTTCCTTAAAAGAAATAATGGAGGGTTGAGGTCAAGGAGCGAGTCTTTCTTAAATGACTACTACCAGAGGGCAGGCTTAACTCTGGAAGTTTAGAGGAGAGTGAAAGTTAAGGTAAAGACCTAAAACAAGGTGAAATAAAACCGATCAAGATGAGAAAAATCAAAAGATGCAGCCTAATCATGGAGACCAGCAGAAAAGAAATGAGTAATGAGTTAACCCTCATCTCCACCTCTTCCGTGGGAGATGTCATCTCAAGTTTAACACTTTTGTTTTTTAATTTTTGAAGCTATTAGAATATTTGCAGTGGCTTTACCTGAAAACCAAACATCCTACAAAGAACAAGTTACCAAAACAGGACACTGAAGCTACGCTCAGGCTTTAAGGATAAATGGAGTGATAGAGATGTTTGGACTCCAAGAGAGCCCTTCATCTCCCACTGACCCTCTTTTCAGACAGCTTAGTCAAAAATGCCCAATCGGGGGCCTCACCATGCAAACACAACGCCTTTTGTTAGTATGCAACCTCCAAGCTTCAAAAGGAGAAAGAAGCTGAAGAAAGAATGAGCAGAGAGAGATGCAGGGTGTGAGCTGTGGAGTAAGAGCTGAATGCCAGCAATTAAGAATGTGTCAAATGAATTATAACCTGCTGGTCATGTGACAAGTGGAGTTCCGTCAACACGGACATTTTAAAAAATATTTCTATAAGGTCAAGATATAAAAATAATTTTAAAAAATCTACATCATAGTGGATACAATCAATGTTCTCTCTATATTTCAGCAATATTACACACATTTCCCACTGTGAGTCATATGGGGAAAAGTGTCTGGAGATCATCTCAAACCCCACTTGGTGTTTCTTGACCCACAGTGTGGTCCTGACCTCCACTTTAGGATATTTTACTCTAAATTAGAATCTAAAATCATTCACACTGTACCTGGCTTTGTTAGCTTCTTTTGTGACATCCCAGGCCCACGTGATAAAGTTCTGGCTCAGGTAAGAGACGATCGAGTCAGCGCACATCATTTGGGAACAAAACACGTTGCTGAGAACACTGTCATCATTGTGGAGGTAGATAGCCAGCAGCTTCCTCTGTGAAAAGAAATAAAATGATGGAAATAAAGATGGAAATAATGATATATAAGCAAAGTGCATCAACTTAAATGGACATTTGTCTGTGTAGTGGATGTGGAATGTGAAGCTTCTGCTACATTTTTCAGCAAAGTAACAAGACATACAACTGAAAGATTTCCAAGTGTGGTTATTTACCAAAACACAAACATTAAAAGGGTTAAATCTGCAATGTCTCACTTAAGTTCCTTGTAAAACTATTGTCTAACATCTCTATGCATGTATGTCTCACCACTGAAAAGGCACTAAATGAACATCAAGTGACATTAAGACAATCAGGTAAAGAGCTAGAATAACTTGTAAAGCCTACAGCAAGGCCATCGCTGACAAAAAAAAAGCAAATACCACACAAAATCAAATGAAGGCCGGTGTAAATAAAACTTCTCTTGGATGTGACGAAGATATAGAGAAAACAAAACAGACAAATCACTCTATTTATTTTATACCAAATGCCAGCAGCCTGCTCAGGTTAGTAGCAGCAAGGCCAGACAATATTGACGAAGCTCCAAATCCAAGGATATTGACGCCATCGTATAAGCCTGCTAGATTTTCCCTACTGACAATCTAATTAAAAAACAAACACATCCACAAACACAAAAGGTTTGAGGGCACAATGTTGGAAATAATGCTCTTTAAATTACATGTCACTTAGCTTGCTATAAAAGCACAAAACAAGAAAACTCTCAGACTCCGCTTGGTTCATTTTACCACGGCTGTGACGGTGGGGAGTTAAGGGGTCTGTTTCTCAGGAACAGTAATCTAGGCTACGTGCGCCAAAAAGCCCCCCCCAAAAAGTCTACACAGGGCATAAAATGTGAGGAGAAGTGAAAGAAGAAGTTGTGCTATACTGTGGCCTGTGTAGAATAGGAATGGGAGAGCACTGCTGTGTTTGCTCAACGATTAGTGCTTTAGAATAATCTCCAGGGCTCCTAGAGAGAAGGAGCCGGGGACTCATTCACCGGGCCGATTCAACAGCCTGAAAAGATTAAACACTCATGCTGAGAAGACAAGCAAATTCAGTCTGGAGGGAGGAATGAGTCTGAGGATAGTGAGAGTTTTAAAACACAAGGGGGAAAAAACTCTAAAAAAACTGACACACATTTGATCACTGGTGTCCCAACGCACATACACAAACTTAAGTCTGAACCCACAAGCGAAGGATTTATACTCACACACATGCATGCTCAATTAGAGCAAGTGTAAAGACTAATCAAAGTAGGTATTTTGGGCCAACTGAACTCCTTCATCTTAGTTAAACTGTCAGTACCCCTCTGTTCCCTCTCCACTTTCAAGTTGAGATCTTTTCTATTGTCTGTCTTAGCAGGGAGGAGCAAATCCCTTAGTTCAGCTAAATTACTAGGTCCAACCTGAGCTGGATAGTGACCCCATAGCCCTTCGTCACACCTGTTCACCTAAATCGGAGCTTGCTTTGTGTGAGGAAGTGACTCAAGATTTCACACAGAAGATCGCACTTGAGCCATAATTAATGCAACCTTCATACTCGAATCAATAAAAACGTAGATAATTGTGACATTATGAAGTAAAAAAAATTAAATTTACAACAGTAGCATTTAAACATATAATGAAAGTTGGTTTGGGCCAGTATCAAACCCACACTCTCTCACCTGGGAGTCAATGTCACTAACCACTAGACGACAGTGTCTGTTAGGAAAGCACTGAAGTTATAATGGTTATAACTTTTTTTTCAGCTTTTCCAGGTTGACACATTGAGAATAAGATTGAGTTACATTTATATTTCAAATGTGAAAAACTACAGCTTTCACAGTAGCAAAATGATTCTATCTGGACAGTTTAAACATCATCAGCTCTCTGCCTTTAAAATCATGTTCTATGTGCCTTTTTACTTGGAGCACCGACAGCTCTGCTCTGTTTTGTTTTTTCCCCCAAATAATCATTAAAGATATGCAGTCGACAGCTGAAATCTATTAATTTAAACACGGCGTTTAAAAAGAAAAGGTTATATCACTCATACAGTCCTTTGAGTGTGGACACTGACATTAAATTTAAACAGAGATTTTGTATTTCACTGATCAGCCTTTATGTCAATGTGCTGCTGAATACGTAACAGATTAGATGCATTGATGGAATGTAAAAGCCCCTGATGGTGTAGTGATCGCAGGTGCATAAAGTTGACATTTAAGATAACTTCATGCTTCCTACAGTTTTACCTGTACAATACATTAATCTAACTCCTAATCTATTCATTTCTCCTAAGTGTTCTAGATTGAACAGATTTACATCTAAAAATGCCGTTCTGACTGATGCTCTTTTCTCTTGACTCCATAAGGCTGTCGCTGAGATCTGAAGTGGATACTTGGCAGTGATAAATCCCTGAACTCCCCTCTCCAGCAAGGCTATGAATTTTTATGTCTTTGTGTGTGGCAGACAGGAGAGAGGAGCAGAGCAGGAGAAGGAGAGCGGGGTTAGAGTGATTAACCACTGCATTGATGGGGATTTAGCGAGGATCGTGGTTAGTGATGGGTGGCCTATCGCTCCGTACGCTCTGACTAACCACTGATCCCCAAGAGAGTTCAGCTCAGCTCAGCTCTGCAGCCCAAAGCATTTTCATTAAGGATGGATTGAGTCTATCTCAACAGTGCTCCAACACACACCTTCAGAAACACTTCATCAAATGTAGTGTTTTGCTTAGTGATTAGCTTCTCCCAGGCTATGAGTGAGTGAGACTGATTCCTCTGTTTATAAACCCATGGAGTTGTCTCTCTTCAGCCAGATCTGCCCTTTTCTAATATCCTCTTAATGAAGTGGGCTTTTTTTTTTTTTTTTTTACTACGAGGACACAAAAAACTGGATTTGCTTTTCAAATGGAAGCAAAAAGCAAATGATGAGAGGGCTGGATGGATGGAAGAAAGCACGGTTTAATCTGTACACATATGCTACTGTGTAATGAAACCATCAAAGCAGCATGTTTTGGCCTTCTGTCCAGGCAGTTTGTGACAAAACATGACAAACACGGAATAACTTCTGTTATTAAAAAAAAGTCGCATACTGCGTTCTTTAAAGCTGTTTAACCACAGAGCAGTTGTCAGGCTAAATCAAGTTCACCCAAAATAAAGCAAAAGACCGTGAAATTGAACACTTGTTTGCCCCTGTGCTGTGTACAGCACAGTGGTACAGTGCAGAGCGAGAGAATACCAGACAGACATCAGCCATATTGTGCTGGCTTAGAAGCAGGGATCAGCTGGGAAGCAGGCAAGATGCCAAGCTTCTTTTTAGTTTTTCTGTCTTTTCACACTCTTTCCATTTATTGCCTTCTTTCTCAAATGTCACATGATCGTATCCCTCCCCTTCTTCTGAGTTTATTTCAAACATCACATTTGGTCCTTTCTCTCATTTCAGATCAAGTTTTCTAAAATGCACCTTGGCTATAACATCTATGTCACCCTCCTTCTTTGTGTGCTCAGTGATCTGAACCCCCTACCTCTCCCCTCATCTCATCAACATGTTGCTGTGTCCTCACAGTCTAATAAGGCAGTAATCCACACAAGCTGTCAGTTGATACAAGCGTCCCTAAAAGGAAAAAAAAAGATTTAAAAAAGCTTTAAAAAAGAGGGAGCTGTTAGCTAAAAATAAAGCTTCAGCTGTCAGGGTGAAAACTTGATGTAAGTTTTCAAAATGATCAATGTGACCAGACAGTCTCAGCAATTATCACAAGAAATAAGAGAATTTATATTATTTTATTACGGGCGGTGGCGTAACTTTACAGTTAACTGGTTATTAACCATTAAGAGCTTCAATAGCCGGTTAAACAAAATTTGGAAAACGTGCATCCCTAATAGGTCTAAGTTTTTTGGCAATAAAATGGTAATTTAGCATACTTATTTTTAAGCTTTTATATTATTCTTTTAATCATTATTTTATCTGTTGCTATATTATTTTCCTCACATTTACAGTCTGAAAAAGCTAGCTGTAGGCAGACATTAGTTAAAATAATAATTAGTGTGTTTTAAATTCCCACCAGCTCAATAACAAAAGAAAATATATGAGTAATGCAGTACCTCCCTTGACAGATCTAAAATGAATAATATCCTGTTCAGTTTCTATTCCTGCTCCGTTATCTCAAGTTAAGAAAACTGCTCATGGTGGTCAGGGATTAGACTACATGAAGCAGGAATGACAATAGTGATTATCCAGCAGGTCAAATTCAGTATCTCATGTTTCTCACAAAGTCAAAATTAAGATTTAAAAAGAAAAGTACAGCAATCTATAACCTTATACCAACAAATATATCTCAATCATTTATTAATGTTCTTTTAACTTTTTACTTACATCTCTTGCTTTGCCATAGAAGGCCTCTTGAGATGCTGCCTCCAAAGACCCAATGAAGAACATTGGGTGGGTTTCTCCATACCTAAGATAGACACATAAAAAGTAAACATTTTATTATTTAGGCAAACTGTTCAATACATTCAAGCCTTATATTGTTTGACTTTTTTTTATCTTAACAGAAACATTGCCAAACCTTGAAGAAAATTCAGCAGTAAAGTGGAGTAAGGCTTCCGCTTCATTTTCGCTATTCTCTGGCACTGAAAGAGGAACAAAGTGTAATCTTATGACCGAACTTTGGATGTGTGCTTAATATGTTTTGAGTTAGGATTTTTGAACAGACTGGTAATACATACTCATGGGTGATTTCCGACAGATTGATGAGCTCATTCCGAACATCTCTGAATCATCCACGCCAAATTCTGTAGCATCCTCGTATTCGTCCCCCTCACTGTCACTGATCATATGGACATCTGCACACTGTAAACATACAGGATTTGTGTTGGTGTACATATACACACATTCCCCACAGGTGAAATAATCCACAGCTCTGAGGACTGGGTTTGTATTTATACACCTATATACCTCTTCTGTAGGTTCCTGGGCATTGGCTGGTGAGGATCTTCGACAAACACTGAGATGATGACATGGATAGCTGATCCCGGAGAGAGCTAACGTCATCTGAAAATAGGAATTGTGGAAAAAAAGAGCAGCATTAAATCTTTTCTACTGAGCGAAACTAACCACTTAAGCACTAAATATCAAAATCACCATCAAGTTAAATAAAGTAGAAAGCAATATTAAGTTTAACCAGATTGAATCAGACCACAAAATAAATTTAAGTTGTTATCTACAACTCAGTATCCTCTCAAACATCCCTTTAGTGTCAATTATTTGAGGCACAGCATGAATTACGATACATTTTAGGACTTTAAAGCAAAGTCTGCTCATCTCTCTAATGAGGAAGGAACATGATGTGGTTTCTGTACACCTGCATCAGCCATCAGCATGATGGTGTATACCTGCAGTAAGAGCGCTCCTGATTAATGAGCTCCCAAATCCAAAGCAAGCACTGAAAATGTTGTCATTCAGCAGGGACTCATTACAGCCAGTGTGTCTTGGTTCAGCCTCCAGGGATACCAACAATACAGACAAGAGAGTAGAAAGAGGTTCAAGAAACCTTTTACTTATTTGAAACAAAAATAGTTAAAATGTCAGGCTTTACTCATAATATGTGTTTAAATATTTTTTAACCATGACTTCCTAAGCAGGACTGCTGATCATCTATTCACATCTGCCTGATTGCAGTAATGCTTCAAGATAACGCAACAATATAATCCTTGACTGACTAATTGTTCAGATCCCATCAGAAAGCCCAGATGCAAAGACTTTTCTGGGAGAGTGCACTTCTAAACACCAGAGGAGAGGCTGGGTGTGATAAGAGGCAGAGAAGCTGCTCGTCCCCTGCAGAGGTCCTGTGATCTGCTCTATTGTCAGGTGCTAACACACACAAAGAGCAGCTGGACACGGTTGAATCAAGACACGATTACATGCAACGCCAATTGAATCTGAAAAGGGCTACACAGACTGAACAGAGCTTTGCTCTAAAACAGTGATTCTTCATGTTGGCCTCACTTTCTGCAACCACAGAGAACAGTGTATGAAGCAGACCTTGAAGGCAATATGGACTCCGACGTTCTGGTCTTTGCCTCGCGCTGATAAAAACCAAATAACTGACACTTTCTATTATGTCGGCCACACAATCTAACACCATGCAACCTGAGATTATTTAATTTTTTTATGTCTTTTAAAATGAGCCAACAGTTTTTGGCCATTGTGAGCAAAAACAAAATCACACAATTGAATAATAACCTGTCAATGTCCAATCTTTGTGTGCTTCCCCCAGAATCGTATTCAAGTGATATAATCAGACAAACACATCTCTTTTGTCTGATTACTATATGCAAACTATTCAATCAACTGATTTTTTTTAAAAACAATCATGGTGAAATATATAAAACCCTGTTTATATACAACTGTTCTTTTTTGTCCCTTAGCAATGAATACACACACACACACACACACACACACACACACACAGACACACACACACACACATATATATATATATATATATATATATATATATATATATATATATATATATATATATATATATATATATATATATATATATATATATATATAACATAATAATTTCCCATAAGGGATTATTGAAATATAGATTTTTCTGCTAAAGAGACAACATTTACTCTGTCACAATGATCCTTTGGAGGTGAGCAACCATTTATTGAAGTTAACTGGGGATATACTGAAACTGGTTCTAATATTGACTGCCGTCTTTCAAATTCCCCCATGTCCATTAAAGAAGGAGTACATATGGGAAAGTCAGTATCTCCCACGGCAATCTGTGAAAGAATAATATCTTGAGGAGTATTCCTCATCCCTGTTGTTCTAAGCAGGCTGCTTAGACTGCCTTACAGTACTGAAACAACACAAAACTAAGGATGACATCACTACCAGGGACACACCAGCACTGACACAGAGTTTATTTTTTAAAGACTTTGCAAATATTTGGTTAAAAATGAAATCAATGCAAGTATCACATCAAGACCCCAGGAACACCTAAGAACACTTAACTGAAATAGCTCGTCTTTGCTTTTGTAACTCAACTCTAACTAATTTAGTACCACAGAACTGTTTATTTCATTAATGTGTTTTTCATTTCAGAAAGAAAAACAGAAAGTTACATAGGAATGAATGAAAAAACATAATCTTTTTAGCAGTGACACAAAACAGCGGCTGAGATTTCCAAAAGTCTGGACACTTATCTCATTAGGACTGGAAGCACATATATCTGCATGTGTTGCATCAAGACTTAATGGGGAAAAGAAAAGCCATGGTCAATGAAGACATGATATGTGCCAGGTCTTAGAATTAAATTAGCACAGATGGCTGTAGGTACAGAGCCAAAGAACGCCATAGCGATCCTCAAAGATGTGAATGTGTAGTCCCAAGTCTTTTCCCTCTAAACGAAGCAGTCAAACATGAGAATCCTAACAGAGTCCCGAGAGGATCCCTGTAAAGCCTTTACACCCCACTATTCACAATGAGAGGCTCTTGTCTAAGGACCTAATAAGTGTATAAATAAAGTTGATCACTTTCCCTCTCAAAGACAGCCTGAAGGGTTTGGGCTGACACTGATGCAAGGAGGCAAGCTGAAAGGAGGGGAAAGGGAGCCGAGTCCCTTTCAGTCCTTTTTCTCTCTTTGACCTGATGGCTTCTACCAATGTTGAAGTACACAAGTGCAGCTTGGCGGCTCACTGGTAAAATGTGGAAACAAGCTTGAAGCACCGCAGGGCATGGGGGGTGTGGGTGATGGGGGATGAGGGTAACCCCCTGAAAATGACCCTCTCCAACATCTCCACACAAAAGAAACTGGCTCCTCTTTTTGGATTCTTTTAATTAACACTTGCATTGAGTATTCAAGTGCTGATACAGGGAAAGAATTTTCTCTTCTCCTTACCCACACCCTCCTGTTCGTCTACCCCTTCAACCCCTTTTTCCTTCTCTACTCTTTTTTTCTCCCTCCATTCTCTCTGTGTTTCATTTTGTCTTTTCTAGTGTAGGCAGTGTTTGGATTAGGTGTCTGGCTGTGAGTGTGAGATAATTACCACTGACAGCTGCACCGAAGGCAATCACAACCACAGTAAACCACCTTACTCCACCAGGTCAGTTAGAGCAAAGGAAGAACAGAGAAAGAAAATACTGCGAGGAGATGAGGATGAGTTCATTAAGTGGAGAGAAAAAAAACATTGTTGGTGAAAGGTAGCAGAGATGTTTCAAGTATGACCAAGATAGTTGAAAAGGCGCATTTTCCTCCTAATGTAAAGATTCAAATACTTAAAACATGATCGCTTCACCTAAATCAAATTAGAAGAATGAAAATGAGTCAGTTAGTTCTGAATGTCACCTGAAGGAGGCCAGTTGCGGAAAGGAGGGGGGGTTCTGTCTGAGCTTATCGCTGAGCCCTGTTGCTACGGAAACCACCAGGCCCTTCTCAATAAAACCCTTGGTTCCACAGACCCATATCAGGTAGAGAAGGATTCCTTTAATGCCAGCTGGGAAATGGAGGGAGGTGCTGCCCTACAAGGCAAGGCACCTCAGAGGCTCCTCGGCATTAATACATTAGCAAACACCATGAAACACTGCATAAATGTCAGCAATTACAGGCCAGGAGGAAGGGTGGGTGGTGATGGAGGGGTGAGGGGATGAGGGGATGCAATAAGGATGTCCCACTGGCTGTCAATCACTACAACAGGTGTGGAGGAAGCGCTGCCAATCAAAACAGCTCCAATGAGATGAAGACTGTCGGAAGCTCGCCAAGCCGAATTGCTTGGGCAAAAGAAGGAGGACTTAGAGGAGACAAGAGAAAAGACTCAATGAGTTTTTATTTCCAACTGTGAAGGATGTTACTGTCCCGTTGGCCTCTCAAATCAGCTGTTGCACAGACCTCTGTCATCATCCTCAGCGCTGTTCAGCACAGCTTTGCCAAAGCCACGAGAATCAAGAGGAATTTGAAGGCAGAGCTACATCATGGTATTTGCAAATAATGCCAGAGTATTTGCTTTAATCTGCTTGGAGTAAAATGAATTCCATCAAGTTTTAACTATTGCAAAGTCCAAAATACTTTCCTCAGACTGGGAACTTTTTCCAGTGTGATCAAGACTGTTGTGATGCAGTAAACCCAAAGAAAATGAAAACAAATGCTAAAACAAACATGCACACAAGGACAGTATGCGTCTTCTCATGATCCTCAATTTGGCTACACTAGAATATATTATAAACTTTCATCTAGTGAATTCAGGGATGAAGAGATGAATGGCAACTAAAAATGTTGGAGAAAATTTGAGCTTGTTGACAAGCGGTAGCTGTACTCAAAGAGTCAAATGTGATTTAGGTTAAAGCCTCATGAATGCCTAGGACGTTTTAGCCAATTAACACATTCAGCAAGCAAGGAAGAATAAAGAAATTAGAAAGGGTTTTTATTCTAACATAACATAGTCATACTGAGGCATATTTAAATTACTAACTGCTCCAGGTTAACATGCGTCTACTCAAAGTGAGCATCACCTGTACATTACTACTGCTTTGTGCACGTTTTACTTTCTTTTACAACCAATCTCCTCAGTCTTCCAAGCCATACAAGGAGAATGAACTCTATAAACCAATCTTTTGTTCTCTGCCAATTGAGCATTATGCATCATGATCCAATTTCAATCCTCCATCAGGCCTGGAATAATTCAGAGCACAATAAACAATGAAACACATTTAGCGGACAGTGTCAGCAGGGGTGATGCAACACATAACTACCAGTTCTTCGATTTCTTCTTTCTTTCTTTCTTGGACAATATATGACTTAACTGCACTAATATTACAACAATTAAAAAAAACTTTCTCAGAAAACACAAATTAGTGTTAAAGAAAACTGATATCACGAGAAAGTTGAACAGTTAGAAAAGTAGGATTTAAATAAATGATCTGTATTTGCAAAAGGCAGATAAAGCAGAGGCAGCTGCAATAACAATATCACAGTTTATGATTTGTACTGAAGGGTTTCTGCCAGAGCAACCGCAGCTTTACTGTAGCAAATATAGAAACAGTTAAGATCTTTTTAAATAGGTTAAAAACCATCAGTTTGACTCAAACAAATAGGCAAATATCTGAAGCAAACAAGTAAACAGGACTAATAATTAGACCAATAATTCAATTTTAAAAAATATCAGTTGTCACCTCCAAGTTTTAAAAATGTTGTGTAACAAACAGCTCAGTCAGAGTAATGAAATATTGAGGTTCAATACACAGCACAAGACACAGAGCACACAATAAGGAAGACACATTAGCAAATATACAAACGCAATTATGCACAAACACTAGCATACATGTACAGGTAACCATGGTGATATCGCATACTTGAAGGTAAAGCAGAACTATTGATTCTCTAAGTGGGATAGTGCATAGAGCTAAAAGTAATCTGGGGGCTGTGGCTGCAGTGTTTATTGGCCCAAACCCCAAGAGATGAGACTGGGCTAATGAGCTAGACACTAACATTGGCTCCACACCCGCCTGCTAGGCCAGCCAAGCCCCAGGCTTTCTCTGTTAATACCTTCAGACGTTTCAATAAGAGGGCTATGGCTAGTGCACAGGCCATTATTACACTTCTGTATTTCTCTTCTCAATGCTTTTTAATATCTTCTCACACTGGAAAAAACAGACACTGCAGATGTGTGTTAGCCGAGGACTGGGCCTTTGTTGACACAGTGGGCTCAAATTTATTCATGATCTTTGGCCAATATATCTACAGGTATGGGCTTCAAGTCCACTGATAACAAAAACAGGTACATTTGAAAGATGAGCACAATTATTCTACAATATCCTTAAATATTTTCTAATCAAACTTAGACTAATAAAGCTTGACAGGTGATGAATTTGAAAATCTTTATGTGTAGATAGTTTTGGTGAATAGGCCAAAATTACTGCCACTTTAAAATATAAAAACATGTCAAAAGACATATTGTAAACAATTTAAAAATGAACTAATTCTTATTCATCACAATTGTCCACTGTTATGGCACAGGACACATGTGACAATGTATGGATTTAAATTTTAAAAAGTCAACAACAATACCCAAATCAAACACCAGTCGCACAGATCTAAAAGAAAAACATTAGCTAGAGGTTAACACAAGAATGTGTGCCCAGCAGCTTCTCAATGTGGCATGATAAACCATCTCAAACAATCAGCATGGGAACACATATGCTGTCAAAGACGGGGTGAGACAAAAGGGGTCAGAGGTTCCTCAAGGTTCTGTATGAGGGCGGCCTCTGATCGGTTTGACTGAATGGCTGGGAAGAGCAACCGTGGGACGAAGAGGTCAGCGGGACTCAATGATGTGAGCTTTAATGTCCACAGATAGAGGACACAGGACGGGAATAGTCTTTGACATCTTAATTAGCTTCAACATCTTACTCTCGAGCTTCTGACAGAGGCTTGTCACAAGGATTTACAGGATGCAGAACAGTTTCCACCACAATGTTCAATTATAGGTTCGTCAAAAAGGTATGTATTTTAAGTTTAACTAAGTTTTAAAGTGTTGATTAAGTTTACAGAGCTGGATTTTTAAAAATCAAATGAGATTTAACATCTAAGATGTATTTATAGTGCAGAGATTGTGTTGGTTATAATAAATGCGAGGATATATATATTTTTAAGCTTGTTTGTGTTTTTGCCTCTTACTGAATCATCTGATGCTGAAGCAGGCCATCCCTCCCACTGCTGATGCCGGACTGGGATGTTGGTCAAGTCTGAAACATTCCTCTTCACCTAAACAAAAAGTCGAGATAGAGTTAGCAATGTAAACTAACAAAACAAAACAAAACTCCCAACATCAGAAACTCAGCTTTCATTCAGAAGCAGCTTTAACCATAAACTAAAAGGTTTCATATATTTATTCTTAGTCTAAAAAACTATGTTACATTTTGATTTGAAAATGTTTCTTAAAAAAATACAGTACAGTGAATAAATTAATTTACTGAAACGCTAAGAGCTAACCTCAATTTAGAAGCTTTACAGAAAATTAGAATGAGAATGAAGGAAGACACAAGTGAAGAGGAGAGAATTCAAGAAAAAAAAACAAAAAAGACAGGCAGTTTTATCAGCATTCCTTGGATGCCACAGCTAATTCCCAGCAACAACAACCCCACGCTTTGAAATGAACAGTATTTCTCTTCTCCCATTCATGCGCGGACGCTGTATCTGCATCACTTAATAACATTCCTTGGTTTTAAACAGTTAGCGGCCAGCAGCGTCTGTCCCACCGAGCGCCGTGTTACACCCTCCAGTGGGTTGTTGGTTTAAAGCCCTAACGCCAGCCTAATGTGCACCAGTCAAGGCTGATCAAAGCTTCGTCAGTGTCTGAGCACCGATGATGGTGGATTTTAGCGCATTTGTTTGGCAGAATTCTGCCGTTCGGGCCCGCGGGGCAGGACACTGATGCTTAAAAAACAACCTATTGTGGAGCAAAGATCCCTCCGTACACGGGACAAATCCTGTCTTTGTAAAATGCACTGAGGAGAGATGGATCCTTAGACATAATCATGACTGGTGTTCACAGAGGTGGAAACTTAAAGAAAGCTACAAACTATGCAGTCAAAGCCAGGCTAAGGCAGAAAGCGTCTGCGGAGCACTAAACTGTAATAAATTTGGGGACAAACTTTGCCTTGGAGTTGTACTTTTATTAATGCCCTTTGCTTTTGTATATACTGTAAGTACTTGTCGCAGTCTGTGAGCACAGGAATAATTACACCTGGATGAATTTATCTCTTTTTTATCAAGAAAAGTAAATATTTTATCTAAGTTATCAATCTCTCAGAGAAATGATATTATATTTGTGCTGGGCCTCACAGAGCAAAGCAATTTACAGTACAAACAACCAGAAAAAAAAACCTAAAAGAACAATGATAAATGAGTGGCACAGTCCATTCTTTGCTCCTCTCTTGTAAATCCCACATCACACATCTCGGCGTCTTTCCTTATGAAGAGAAGCTATGGCCAAGAAAGCAGGCTGGGGTCAAAGCGGGTGGCCAGTGTTATTACAGAGTGTAATATCTGTGTTTGACCAGCCAGGCTACAGGGATTTGACTGACCGGCTGGCCGGCCGATGAATAAAGGGGAAAAGGGAGGAACGGAGAGGCATAAACACTAGTAATGAAGAGGCTGCAGTCAGAGGTTAAAGCAGCAGCAGAGAAACAACAAACTAACGCCCACCACAGAGCGAGTGAAGGTGAGAGGTGGTGAGGGAGTAGAGCAGAGAGACAGACAGTGAAAGACATCTGGTGGAGGACAATCTGATCCCACCGCAGAAACAAAACACAGCTAAACAGCCGGCGTGCCCACCTGAAACTACACAGATAGAATAAGCATGAAGTCACTCCGTTTTCTCCTCACGTAAAAAAATTATGAAGCAGTTAAAGGAATTTGGTGACAGAAAATGCTAAAATTAAGTATTTTAAATTTTTTAAAAGAAAAAATATCAACCAAAGAGCTGGTTGACACAAATCTTGCCTCAACTTCTCCTGGTAGTTGATTTTTTGTTGTAACCCTCAGACTGTCTAATGCTGCCCCCTGTCTACCACAATGGCCACGTCAAGTGAGACTGCAACTAACTCAACAGCTAAATTTAATTCATGACTATAAATATTAGATTTTACAACAAAATATCTGGTTTCCATTGCAAACTAAAAGATGTTTGAAGTACAACAACAAGAGAGAACAATTGAAAAATCTAGAAAGAGTAGCCAGTGAATCATTTAAAGTATCCATCAACTTGACTTGTACACACAGAAGCTCAAACGTAAAGAACAGAAATTGATTTTTTCTCGATACCTAATAAATCAGCAGCTTGTTTGTGTATAGCCAATAAATTTAATATGAGACGGGTGTGTGAGTCAGTTATCTACAACATTAAGGAGACTGGCTCGTGATGCTGAGCTGCCGGCCAATATGCCTCACGGCAAAATTAATGATCCAATCATTGTAAATGCCAATTGCCTATAATCCCTGGCTGGAAGCAAATCAAAGAGAAGGAAAGGTTTCCATTAAACAGTCACAAGCTTTCGCTCTCTTGTTCTTTCTCTTCATCTCCTCTAAGCACCAGATGCCTTCTTTCATTTTGTTTTCCATCCAGCTTTCCTTTTATCAGCTCTGTAGCTCCCATCTAAAGTTGGTCCCCATGTCTCCCAGCTGCAGAGCAGAGGATGGGGCCCGGACCCGGCTGTGGGGGGGGGGGGGCAATAGACGAAAGAAATCCCCACGAAGACTGGTCTGGTCACGGACAACCCAGGACCCAGCAGCCATCCCTATTCTAACCGGTACTTCCCTGGCAAACATTTGCTCTCCAGCTTAGCTCAGAAGCTAGCCAGCAACTTACCCCCAAACTCTTGTCTGGTTATGCCAATCAGGGTCTACATGGGCTTGAGTTCTAGAGGAGAAGAAAGAAGGTGGACGAGGAACGCTGGGGTAGAGAGAGATGGAGAAAGAAGGAATAGAAAGGGAGGGGTATGGGCAGTTCCCTGAGAGCCACAAGGCAAAGCCAGACTGTATGGCCTAAAAAAACAAAAACATGAAGATTCCAATTCATATGCAAAAGCAAGACGCGTTGGTCTGTAGCTAAGAGAACAAGAAGAATGTTGAGAGAAAGATGTCTGTGTGGACACAGTTTGAGGGAGGATGAACACGGTGTTGCTTCTTTGTTTCATTCTCTTACAATAACAGACAACTTCATTATAGGTAACTATTTTTTAATCACTTTTAGTCAGAATTTCCCCAATCCAATTCTTCATCTCTCCCACAGACAAGTTAACTTGATTCTGATCATCACTGCTATTTCACTCCATGTATTGATTACTTTTGCACTTGTAGTTGGCGACTGCACTTTTGAGACTCTGTACATTTGATATTTGCAGGTTCTAGGTCTCGTTTTCACAGCAGGGAGCCTTCAGATGCCTAAAGACAAACATGTGTAAGGAAAAGACATGACATGGAGGCCTGTTTAAGCCCACATTGTCCCTTCTCTGTCCCCTATTGCCTCTTACAGCACCCCCACCAAGCTAACAGTCCTTTGCCTCTTTTCTGTGGCCACAGTCTCCCCCCCTCCCACACCACAGGGGCCACTCCCCAGTGTTTGTAATCCCAGCAGAAACACTTAAGGTTCACAGTGGGTGCTCATCAAAACCATCTGCCTGAGAAGAGAGTGAGAGAAAAAAAGAGATGATGAAGGGAGGAGAAAATGGGGAGTGCAAAAGAGAAGAGTCCAGGGAGGGCTGGCCGTCTCCAGCTCAGATGCTAGTCCTACTAATCTGTTCAATTAGCACCATTACAAACTCTAGCTAGTAGACTGATTATTATTATTAGTGCAAAAACCTATAAAGAAATCTGGATTAAACAATAGTGGCTGCAACAACAAGAAAAGAAGAACGCCTCTGACTGTAGAGCAGCGGGTCTGGGTAAAGCACAAGTTAATGTAAATATCTAAAAACATGTTTCCAACCTGATATATTGAGTGAAAATTAGTTAATTGTCAGAAAGAAATGTTCACGGTGAAATCATGCTGACAGCTATTCAGAGAACATGATAAAAAAATTCTACCAACTACAATAAGTCAAACCTCAAGGTTAATTTTACACCATGTCATTTTTACATCAGAGGATTATTTTGACTAGATTGTTGAAACATATCCTAGAATCCACTGCAACATATTCCAGATGTGTCAACATGCTATAAAATGAACAAAAGATTCTAACTGATGTGTACAAAATTTCACTTCTACAACTTTAAAGTTTGACATTTGAATTGTTTTAATTGGCCGAGATTTGTTTCTTTAAAAGTTTTTCCCTGATTCTCTAAACTAAGATTATGCTGAGTGCCGTCTACTGCAGATAAAAACCACTTTCTAAAATATCCTTTAAATTTACCACTGAGGTTTGATAATGGGACTTCACAACCCACCAGATTCACCTTTGTGGAGGGTATTCTCTAAATTAAGCCAGTTTGCTACACTTTGTGAAATATGCATGGCGCCTGCTCAGGTCTCAGCACAGGTGGGGTTAGACCAGGGTAGCAAAGGCCAGTAATGTATGTTTGCATGTGCAAACAAATATTGGTTTAAATTCACAAACACTAAATCATAGACACACAATAACTCATCTGCAGGCAGACACACACTTATATATTTCTGTGCTGCTTAACCTTTAATCCATTCTCAGGAATAACCAGTGAACAGAAAGGTGTGCTACCTTCACACGAGGTCCAGGATGAGTAATGATTAATATTTCATAAATCTACTGTTTAGTTTTAGATGGAGGAAATGAATAGACTTTTCTAGTGCTCCTGCATGCCTTGATCAAACAATGTTCAGTCATTTAAAGTGCCTCTCTCCCAGCAGTCTGCAGAGACGGCGAGAGAGAGGAAAAGACGCAGGATATGGAGAGTAGGAGGAAAAGAGGGGGTTGTACAAGACCGCAGCTGTGAGAGTAATTATGTGCTCTGAAATGTGATCATTTGTGATGAATAATGAATCGATGGCTGAGATAGACTAGCAATGTTTGGCAAATAGAAGGAAAGCTGTGTTATGTGGAAATGAGAATCAGGTACAATAATATTTTATAAGTAAGAACCTGTGGGTGAATTACAGAGAACGTTTGTGTGGTCTGTGCAGAAAGAGCCTTCCCTTAGTGAGTGCTGTTCTGGTGCCTTACCTCCTGTATGGTTCTGGAGCCGGGAAAGTTGAGGTTGTATTCCCTCTGAGCCTCACGGTGGCTGATGACCAGCAGGAAGTTCTGGTTTAGTGACTCTTGGAGTGCACTAAAAAAAAAAAGAAAAGTGATAAACGCTGTTAAGGAAACAAAACTGCAGATGAGACAGAATAATGATTCAAGAAACAAAGTAAGACAAACATTATCTCCTAGTCAAAGATAAGGCAAGCTGAAACTTGTCAATATGCAGTGGCCTGCTGGCCCACAGCGAAGTAGGAGCCTCCTCGAGGGGCCAGTCATCCGCTTTACTGGTTGTGTCTTAACAAGCCCGCTCAGAGCAACGTTCAACTCAGCAGGCTGTCACAACTGTGACCACCTGCACAGTAACAGCATGGAGCCCATCAATCTAAATTAACAAACGCATTCATAAACATAAAGGCCTATTTCACTGAGACACACATAGACAGTAGAATCAACTGATCAACTTTAAATTATCTATAGAGGTTTCAGATAAATACCAACAGCTTCACAATGACAGTAGCAGGCAGATTTCTGGCTTCAGCAGACTTTTAAAAAATTTATCCATTTATTATTCCCAAAGTCAAAATTTGCCACAACATTGGCCAAATAGTAAACCTTTAAAGATGCTAATACAGCCATCTGTGCAATAAACTGAGCCAGACACCTATTTGATGCTGTAATTAGAAGAAGGTTTTAAGATGGTCTAATTCCATTTTGCATGTAGCAGTTGTTTCTCCCCAAAACACAATTACTGAAAACAACGTGTTGACAGGTAAGTTCTGGTACGTTCTCTCTGAACTGATAACTCAAAGTCATTTACAGCAATGTTTGAGACATAAGGCTAGAGACGAGGAGGTGGGGTGGGGATCAACTTTTGGAGGCTTCATTTACAATAAGCTGTGAGGTTAAGTAGCGTTTTGAGCAAACGCTGGGTCTGTGAGGGTGAATAGCAATGGGAGGCTTAAAGGCCGAAACAGGCACTTAATCAGGGCTCAGAAACCAAGGAGAGGAGGAAGAGTTGAGGGAAAGAGAGGGATGAGGGAATTAATATGTAGCACACACATTAATTATGCAATCACACCCTTAATCTGTGCAGATCTGGACGAGCTTATGTTAACAGAAGCTCAAATTTACTGTAATGACAGCATATTTACATTGACTAAAACTACGAAATCAATATGTAAATGTAATGTTTGTTGTAGCTAACTGAAGAAGATTGGAAATGTGTGGAGTGGGAAGGATGAATGCATATGTAATAGGGGCTGAGCAGAAGGATGAAAACGGCGGGTGGGTGTGTTTGAGAAAGAGAGGAGAAATGGAAGGGGTAGGGACACATAAATAAGGATCTAGCTAATATCATGATTATGTTTGGACACGGTCCCGAGCTGCTGCTGGCAGGCAGCTAAACTCCTAAATAGGCAGAGATAGAGGGTAAACTGAGTGGAAGTGTTACTCTGTCCTTCCAAGCAAAGAAAGAACATCTTATCAGTCATTTATGGCAAGCCGACAAAACATTTGGTGTGTGCGTGGGTAGAGTTCTGTTCAAGATTTACTTTGAAAAATCTGATCTTTTATCATGCTCTATAGTACAAATATAGCCACTTAAAATATCAAATGCATCCTGTGGGGGGAAAAAAACCTGACATTCATAATGAGTCACTTCATGTCATTTGCCATCTGTCTGAAGAGGCCTGCTGGTTCATATATAAACAGAACAAGCATGTTTCTAGCTTAATATCCCTTTGTCTGGGCTGCTTTTACCCCTGATGCTCTCAAAGCTGCTGTCTTCTGACAGAAGCAGGCCCGTCAAGCAGAGCAGGGCTGAACGATGGATGTGTCTGTGTTTGCCTCTGCCATCAGAGGTCTCTTTCTCACACAACACACACAGTCAGTGACATCTAGGTCGGCCTGAAACATCTCTGGAGGCCCTTGACAGGGCACGAGGGTGCAGGGAAGAAAATGTCATTTAACTTTATGGACAGCAAAAATGGTGCGTTGAGCAGGGGGAGAAGAGCAGGCTAAACAGATTGGTTTCATTCTGAAGTAAGCCCATCGCCTCAGCTGCGAGTCCCCGTGGCACAGAGCAGACTCTAGACCTTATTAAACTAGTATTGCCAGACACAGAGAGGCACATGCATGCACACAGTGTGACATGTGCTTGAAAAACACAAATACCCATATATAAATACACACACACACTGTCCTATAAACATTCTCCCACTGCTCTGACTGATACCCTGGCTACATGAGGCACGCATTAATGACGGAGTGAAAACGCACTGACCAGGAGAACACACGCTGACCGGCCGTGCCTCGAAAGAGGGGGTCATGGAGCACACTCAAGGTCTGCTTACCTCCTCCACATTTTGCATCCACAACACAGCATAAAAATGCGAAACCATTCAGGCTCTGCTCTGTTTTGTTCTGCCATTTTGTCCAAAAGTTAATTCAGATGCAAACTCTTGGCTCCTTTCCATCAAGGTTGTTTAGCTAACTCGCTAGCTGTAAAACTATGCATCCAAAGCTAGACAGCTCACACACAGGTGAGAGAACAAGACGCTACCACAAAAAGAAAGAAAAAACATAACCACACGACACTTAAACGCTAATGAATCCCTTTTTTTTTCTTTTGCAATTTTAGAGTTTTTTGAGAGTTCAAATTAAAATAACCTTTCTTTGGCAAACACGCTTGCCGGGAGCTGGAGCAAAGAATAAACACAAGAAAGGAAACAGGCTCCACTAAAATATTCATCAGGCCTTCATCATTTATGCAAGAGATTAGCTCCTCCTCAACACTCTCTCGTATTCACGGGGAGTCATCAACATAACCTCCTTCAGACCGAGTTGTCACGCTGCAGCACTAACTGCACACCGCATCGCTAACTAAATAACTACCTGAGACGGATTGGTACTCAGGGGAAAATCCCCCAAAGCCTCCAGATTTATTTCTAATCAAACAAGACAACCCAGGAGAAGTTTGCTCAGTGAGACCATAATGACAGGGCAGCAGTATCATCAGTCCGTTTGGTTTAGGTGTATATCCATCGAGCCGAGCTCCGCTAAGCGACTGGCAGAGATAAACACCAATATAATCACTCAGCAACAATTTTAATAAATAAATGAAAATAAATTTGAATGAAAAAAATTATTTTTACAACTGGAAACCTGATTTCTTAAAAAAAATGTTTTTAAGTATGTTTAAATAGAACCATTCTACCTGATAAGTGCGGCTCAATTATTGAACAATATGATTGGTGCAAAAGCACAACTTACAGAGATTTTTTTTAAATGTATGTTTTCATAACTAAAAATATTATGTTTGAATTACAAGCCAAAGCAAAATCAATAAAATAATGAATAACTGTAATAAATAAATTTGCTGTCGTATATAGTCGTTTTTTATTTCTCATAATAAAAAGATAATCTGTGAAAACGTGTGAGAAAAACATTAAATACAGTAAAACCTGAGTATGCCGAGACTAATTTGGAGCAGACTTTAGTTGAAAATATTTAACTGTGATTCATCTTTAAGTAGGGTAAAACGGTGATAAAATAAAAATCTTATTTATCTAAACAAATAACTACATACATTAAGTTGGTGTAGCAATGATGATGAATGCCTCCCTCCCTGCAAACACTAAGCTGAGGTCTGGACTGATGGCGAGTATTATCTACAGCAACAAATTTGCAGACAGTGCAAACTAATTGTGTGCATACTGTGGGTATATGGTGTGAGCACAGTTTATTTTTATTCCAGGCTAACAGCTTGTTTGGTCTCTCTATGGGGGGCTGCTCCCCTCATATTCTGTGATCTGTCACCTATCTTCTCCCCGTATGACAGCAGGGTCACCACACACACACACATACACACAGATGCATGTGCATACGCACAGGGGCCCACCCAGCTCTTTCAGTCCCAACTGTCCGCCATTAAAATAGCTGACGCAGAATAATGAGCTCCTGACACCCAAAATGATATCGATAACACTTGGAGAAATGGCAACGGTGCTGCTAAAAAGACACAGCAGTTAGTGGGGGGGTGAGAAGATGTGGGGAGAGCAGGGGAGGGAAGACCGATGGGGAGATGAGGGCCATTAGCTGCCAACACAATATAGCTACCACTTAGCCTAACTAGCAGGCAAAGAGGCAAACTGCCAAATGACTTCCACACGGGCGCTGCTGACATGTGGAAGCTGGGTGAGAACTGCCCAACTATTTCTTTTTTAACACATTCATTATTACTATATTTATTATTGTTATTATTATCCAAAAGAGCAACAAAAACATAGCAAGGTTAAGACTGACAATCATGCGATTACTGCAATAAAATCATTTTAAATTTTGCAAGCAAAAAAGAACCAAAAGAACTGCCTTCAGTTAGTCTACGTCTGTGGCCATTTATACTTGTTAAATGTCAGTCCAAAAAAAAAGATCTAGGCTATTCCACAATACAAACTGAAATGAAAAGAACAATCTATTTTGATTAGGTTTACCTGAAACTAATTAGAGGACTGTCATATGTTCAGCTGCCACCTATGGCTGGATTACTGCTGTGACTTTACACTCGGCTGCCTGACCTTTTCCAGAGAAAAGCTGCTAATACTGTTATGCATTCACTAAAATGACAGCAACGATCTCTGGACCAAGGACGCCCGCTTCAACAGTTGTGAAGCATTCTCTGTAATTTTCCACTGTCGCTGGGCATTATTAATAAAAGTGAGACAAGTCTGTGATTTAGAAAATAACAGCTTAAATAGTATTGCTATCATACACAACATGTAAAAATCAAGATGTGAAGCAACATCCAGTGAGAATTTATATTATGATGAAAGAATACAAAAACAGACTATAAAGATTTACAAAAAGGGCGGCAGCAGATGCTTCTTTGAAAATATAAATGTTGGGTTAAAGGTTTCCTAACAGATCAGTGATGGCGATATTTGCAGGCTGGATTCTGAATGCTTCTACTTTATAAATTAACACATACTGCCCCCTGGTGTTCACTACTAGAGACTGCACCTACATCACCAGTGAAACCATCCTGAATGTGAACCAGGATGAAGGAAAGAAGATGACTTATGATGATATTGCATTAGAAAAGCATCAATAGGAGTGTGAATACCTGTTTTTGCTGGTGCTGGCAGTCGGTGCGATGTCTGGGGTCAGGACATACAGGCTGTTGTTCTTGGGCAAGTGTAAAGTTTTCAGCACAGTCTGAATACACACAACAGAATGGTTCTATTAATGCAAATGGATTTAGATCTGAGTGAATACCATACTGTAAGAAGCTTAAAGTAAAAAATTACTTGTAGAAATATATTTGATATTTGGAGCCTTTAAGACAAGCAATGCATTATTTTTCTTGGGTCTTTACTTTGTCAAATCACCCAACCCTCTCGCTAATTACAGAGATCTTAGTCTTCAATCAAAGTTCTACAAACATTAACATAAAAACACAGCTGATAAATAAAGGATCCTGGAATGTAAACACAAATTTTGATAATTTCACCATCATCTTTCTTTATGCAACACTTTATCGTGTAAAAGATCATTAACTCACACTATCAGAGACATCTCCGCTCTTCCATCCCTTCAGCTGCATTTTAGACGCTGGAATACCAAGCTCTGTCTGGAGGATGTCTTTGATTTCTCCTGAGGGTTTATTCAGACAAAAAGCCAGTCATTTCTGTTGACTCACAACAAGAATTTCCACTGACTTCAATCATTCTGAAGTCATTAGAATTGGTCCCTATTATGTATAGCGAAATAGATGAATGAAACTAATGTAAATGACCTATTCTGGTTCATATTTACATGTATTTTCCTGTTTTCCTTCATCTTGCTTTGCCGTTGCTAAATCCTACCAAATGTTGCCAACACTATCAACTGTATTTCAATGAGCAATACATTTTTTATATTTAGCTGCATTTTAATTTTAAGCAACGTTTTCAAAAGCCAAATAATTTGGGAAACTGGAGACTGATTGAAAAATCAAATGGCACTGACTCTTAAATACTAATAGCTTAAAAACAGCATCTATACTGTTCTTCAAGAGTGTGAACATGTTACGTGCATGTGTACGTGTGGGTGGCGCTCACTAATTGTGCTGTTCTCCTCGAGCACAAGCTCCACGGAGCGTTGTCGGTACTCCACCCTGAAGTTTAACATCCGCGGCTGGCGCTCTACGATGTGTCGGGAGGTGGGGTTAATGGGACAAAACGCTGAAGTCGAGGACGACAGAGGAGAGGATGATGATGATGATGAAGACGGGGGAGGAACTGCACTTCCGGCTGCAGCGTCGCCTGCTTCCAACTGGCTGGGGGGTCCGTACATGGTGGCCTGGCCAGCCTCACTAGGAAACCCACTGCTGGGAGAAAAAATGGTTCTGACTTTATAAAAACCTGATAGATCATTAAATAATAATACAAACGCACTTTGTTTTGTCAAAGATGATTGAGAATAGAAAGCAAAAATAGCAAAAAGAAACTTGCAAAAAAAAAAAAGGTGCACAGAAGGCAAAAAAATGTGCAAAGTTTACTTTCCTTTCTATTTTCTCTAAACGTATCCATTTACTCTGCACACTAAATTAAACCGATACCACTGTAAGTCCAAGTAAGTAGCAACTATTTGCACTGAGAGAATGACAGGTCATTATCCTGAGTCGTACTTTGACCACCACCAAACAAACAGAGCAGACTAAGGAGGGAAATGAACCCACAGTAACATAACATCTCACGCCGTCACGTCAACAAGAGATCAATTTCAATGCTCTGTTTACTATAAACTTTTAGATGCTGTATTAAAAGAAAAGGAGTTCTCAAAACATAAAAAAGAAAGACACAAAGCAGTGAAATGAATTTAGACTCAAGTGTTGTGTGTAACTTCCAAATGGCCCTGGCTCAGGTCACGTCATCACTGTTTACTGGGCAACAGCGGCCTGCTCATAGCGATGCCAGCCATTTAGTAAACGTGTTAGCTGCTGGTCACACTGCCAACCAGCCCCCATTCACAGCAATCTGCGCCCTCCAGAGAGCTGAAATATTCTCATGGCTCGAGGACCAAACCCCACTGCATGCACACACCAAATAAAACGATTCAAGTGAAACGTCTCCAGTTTGAGAGGATTTAGATTAGTGTACTGCATTCACAGATCCTAACCAACCGTTGGGAGGAAGGAGAAGAACACAAAGCCTCCTAAAGAAAACTTCTATTCAAAAACTGTGTTCAACTCTATTCTTGGCAGAACATTTCCTTGCTGTTAGTCTTTTATATCATTCATTTTCTTCCAGCACAATCAGACCGTACCAGCAGTAAAACCTTCAACTCAATAGCTTCTGTTTGAACTCTAAGTCTGTAAAAGACATTTAAGTGTTGCCATAAATACAGATAAAGAAACTGAGCTCACTGTCACAAGAGCAAATGTTAACAGTCCCTGGTTCTCATGAAGTTGAGGAGTTTAAGTTCCAGGTAAGCAGTGATGTTTTGGCTTTTTATGTCTCAAAGTATTTGCCCCATCTGTCCTGTAGATCCACAGTATGAAAGTCCTAAGCTACCCCCCCCCCCCCCCCCCCCCCC
>SSNR01000118.1:319174-470951 GCA_006937965.1 Callopanchax toddi
CCCCCCCCCCCCCCGATCAGTGTTTTTAAGTGATCTCATCCAAATTCAGGGTTTCTGGAGGTCTTGTTAAGATTTATCTACTCATCAGATCAGTTTTGTACATGCCCATTTTATTTAGATTTTCTGACATGACACAGAATAGTTACCTTTGTAAGATCCCATTCTCCTGTGGTATGACACCATTGATGGCAGCCTGTAACAAAAGCAGAAATATATTCAATACAGTATAATGTAATTTATATTTATTTATTGCAACAATTGCCAAATCTTTGCCACTAAAACAGGTAACTGCTCTGCAGTGCACAAATCTGCTCCATCCTAAACAATAAAACCACTGAAACATGAACTTATTATATGGAAAAGTTTTAATATGTCTGCTGGCTCTGATTTATTTAAACAAGCTGTGACAAATATGCAACCACTGGAATTAGGAGGCAAACTGGTCAGAACAAAAAGAACAGAGAGAACAAATACAACCAGAGTCAGCTTTGCAGTGAGCTTTTGTCTCAGCAGGCAGCTGGTTGGTTTTCTCTGGAACACTCATTATTCTTCACTCCACAACAAGTCAAATAAGGTTTGTTGTTATGTGCTGGTAAATTCATATCCAGTAGGTGAATAAATTAAATGTTTGTTCTTATTTAGACAATTTATTTATTTTGAGCAAAACTGCAATAAAAAAAAAAGGATCAGAGCTTAAGAATCTAAATATGCAGGCTTCTCTTTACACTCCAAGTCCCATTAGATTATTATGGTGACCCACGAGGGCCAAACCAAAAATTCACTCTAAAGGGGCTCCTTTGCAACATCTGAATTGTTATTATAACAATAGTGTTAAAGATTTCAGGTGACATGTTACTATGTTACTATAGTATGGTACAACCCCCATTTAAGACCCTCACATAGCAATATTGTGCACCAACACACAGATTAGTTTTTTTTTTACAAAAATTAATTGCTACTGCAAGAGAAATGCAAGTCATCAGATTCACAGCTGCACAGTCCCCACTGTCTGTCCTGCAGCTGAACTCCTGCCAGCATGAATCTAATTATAGACTGAGCACTTCCAATATGCACTTCACTTTATGAGGCTCATCATGAATTAATACAAACACTTCTGGTTACTTTATTTCTCTGTGTGTCTACCACGCCTCCTCAGGATACACATTTCCTCTCTTAGCAGCCTTTTATCTCAGATAATATCCACCTGGTTACATTTGCTCAAAATACATTAAATTTGGCTCATAAGGTTACCAAGTGTGTTCTACTGAATGTTGACTTCCCTACAAGTACTTCAAATGGACTAAAGATTGCATGTCCAAAAGTAAAGCCCAAAGCCTGCAGATAATGAACTTACCACTAAATCCCAGTTATTAAGCTCTAAGAGAGTGATTGCCTCCGCAATGTTGTCAATTCCAGTGCAGGCCTGTCAGAGGAAATAAATAAATAATTACAAAAGAGAAATACACAATAAATTAGATTCTGCTGCAGTAACAAAAATACTTAAAATAGATCTGTTGTTGGAGAAACATGTACTTCACAGGGCTGCACAGGTAACACAACTTTATTATCAAAATATCAGTGTGGGCAATATTAAGATTGTTTGGATCACAATAAATCATAGGCTGTTATATTTAAAGTGGCATGCATTTTCATGCTGATCTAATGGACTCTCACTGCCCTCCATGTTTACATCTGGTTTAGATTGTGGCTGAAAAGCTAAAGACACACAAAGTGTAGTGAGCATTCAGGGATAATATCACAAGGCTCAGGTTTCTGACTACAGTTACACCAGGATCCTGCCTTTAATTATCTTGTTAGCAAAGAGGGAAACTTTAGTATTTTCTAAGTAATTTAAACACATTAAGAATTTCGATTGTGGTAATCAACCATTTTTAACCCCCACAAATTTGTTTCACTAAATATATTATTGTGATTAATTTGTTAATTGTTCAGCCTTTTGCTAAATAACAACTAGAGTTAAGACACCAGCTCCACATAACCAGGAACAAGCTGATATAAAAAGTTACAGTGATGGTTGCATGGATTTTCATACCAATACTATAAAGACATGCTGCAAAACAGGCTAAACAGTGTGTTGCTCAAACTATTAAAAGGAAGTAATACTTGTGTGATAAACTGATCTATCCTGTTCTTGTTTTCAAATCCAGAGCCAAAGCCTTGTTTTCTTCATAGGATTGACCCCAGACAGAAACAAAGCAGTGGTCAGATTTACATTAAAGCATAAATTACAAAAAAGTGGAGGTTGCAAGCAAGAAAAAGTAAAACTGCATCATCTTTCTTCTAGCACTTGTGGGCAAGACATCATTGACTAGAGCTATTGTCAGCGATTAAAAGAAAAGTTGATTTAAACCACAAGAAGGTCTCCAGGTCTAGTTAGACAGGTGGTGTTGTGGGACGTCACATTGTCACCGTCAGATAATTAAAATGATTCAGTACGAATTCGAGATCGAAACTATACATGTGTGAAAGTTTATGTCGAAAACAAAATATGAGACAAAGCGTAAAGAAGTTGACATAATCGTCCCTCCACTTTTTTGTTGTCAGTTCATCAAGCGACCAAACTAAAAACCCAAATCGAGTTAGGCACTATTCACCATTTAGACGAGGAGTTTTGTGAGATATATTCATCCAAACATCGAGCTCTGTGTTAATAACAGTTCAGGCACCAAGCTGTCATGTACTTAGCTCAGTGTGCTAATCAAAGCGACCTCAGCTCCGCGATGTTGTTTACGGTGTCTTGTTTAAACAACAACAGGCAGAATACTACTAATTGAATAAATCATTGGAGACACAAAGTAAAGACACACCTGAAAGTCGGCCAGAATCATTTCTCTGTCCATGTTGCTGTCGACGCTTTCGGAGGCCATGGCAATGACTGGCTAAAAGCGAATCCTCTTCACCGCCTTACAGGAGGAAACTGGATACAAATAAAACTGTCTGCTCACACCTGGTGACCTGGTAAATGTTGGCAAGTACGAGGTATTAAAGTGAAGTAATGATTTAACAGCTCCAAAAAGTCAAAGTTCGGTAAAGTAATGTTACAGTTCACAGTTATCTCTGATCATTATTATCAGCTAGCCCATTGCTTTACGGCAGACGTAAAGTGGCACCGGATGCTGTAAAACCTCCAAGCAGGACGTACTTTATGTATACAGTATATTTGATTCTACTTTTTTAGGGAAAATATGATCGCCTCTCGTTTGTATGCAATAAGAACGTTACTTTGGATATTTTTGGACGACTTGTAAAACTAAATATTTACAGTCACAAGCATACAAAGGGCAAAGCACATTTCAAACAAAAATAAAGATTTTATTGTTTGTATTTTATTCATCCTTAGATATACTAATGTTTTATTCTACATAATAATCTATTTAAATTTTTGTTTTAATATCACAAACATAATTCTTTCACACTATGAACAAATGTTTAAAACAGAAAGTGCTGTAGTTTTGTACAATTGTTATTGTTTATTATTTTAATTTTAGGTTAATAAAATCAATATGTATGTTTTGTAAATAAGATAAATTAATATTTAATTTATTTTTATTTTATTTTATTTGTAAGAAACGTCTGTTTTTCTGATTTGGATAAACACGTTGTTGTAATATCAACAAGCGACCACAAGAGGGAGGAAAATATCCTTAATAAAATGACACAGTTCAGGGTTTCGTTCCACGTTAAAAAAAAAAAAATACAAAATCCTTCTTTAAAATGTCATATCTTAATATTTTTCAGTTCTTACTCTCTTTATAATTTAATTTACCCGTTAACGACCACTAGAAAAGTCCAATATTTAGGGGTTTTATCATGCAAGGCAAGTTGTTGCAATGTCACTAAATGGACGCAAGAGGGCACCAACAATAAACAGTAACCAAAGAATAAAATGTCACAAGAGATGTCTCTGCCTTACACTTTGTACATACTAAATTCAGAATCAGAATCAGAATCAGAATCACCTTTATTGTCATTGTACTAGTACAACGAAATTGAAAGTGCAGTCCTTAAGGTGCCTGAACATAAAAAATAAATACTAAAATACGATAAAATACTAAAACAGCAGTTGCTGAGGGTTAAGAATCAGAATTAAAAAATTTAAAATCAAAATTAAAAACATCCCACACTGCAGTTATTGCACAAATTCCCATGATCAGGTTTTCTCAGCATTGAGTGCAATTACCGCTCTGGCATAAAAACAGTTCTTCAACCTGCTTGTTCTCGCCTTAATTGTTCTGAAGCGTCTGCCCGAGGGCAGCAGTTCAAAGAGCGAGTGTCCGGGATGAGATGGGTCCCTGAGAATACTGTGTGCCTTCCTAAGACAGCGGGAGCTGTAGAGATCTTCCATAGAGGGGAGAGGGCAGCCAATGATCTTTCCCGCTGTGGTGACGACCCTCTGAAGTGCTTTCTTCTCTGCAGCCGTACAGCTGGAGAACCACGCACACATGCAGTATGTTAGGATGCTCTCAAATTTATATTTATATATATATATAATATGTTAATTTAAATTAACATCAAACGCTAGTTTTCACCAATGTCTACTTCTTTTACCACAATTTAACATGATCTTATTTTAAAATTTACAATACTGAACGTGTTTTACTTGAATTTCTGCGTTGATAGTTCAGAGACAATTTACCTTTTAACAACTTTGGTACACTTTTGGTAACGGTGTTTGACGACGCTTTTTGATGACGACATCTGTTCGACGAGAAAAAATATTTGGTTTGTAATTGCAACTGATTATATATTCAATTATTCTGCATGTGAAAGAAGAGCAAACCTTTTTATGTATGTGATCATCCAGTTTTTATCACAGAAAAAAAAACTCTTATTTTGATTAAATACTGTATATTTTAAAACAAAAACACAAAAACCCTATGCATGCTCGGTCGCCACTAGAGGGCGACAGGGCACACACAAAAAATAAGACTGAAGTTGCATTTTTGTCAAACAAAAACTAAGATTTTGTCTTGTTATTGAAAGTGATGACACACAAGTTAGGCGCTCGTTATTCCATTATTCTGGAATGTGTTAATACACGTCGGATCAAAAACTAGATTTCACAGAATTCATAATGGCCACGTAGTTGTAAGAGAAAGATGGTTTCTTCTGTTGATACATCCAATCAGATTTCTAGGTCAGAATTTCAAATCAAGCATCGGAATGTTTGTTGTTTTTGCATAAAAAAAAGTTACCACGTGGCGTCACTTCAGCCTATTTTTGAACTCTTTGAGTGTGCGCGTGTATGTGAACGTTTTCAGATTTTTTTAATTAACTTGAAAATTATGATGCGGCGCAATAATGCGGCGCATTTAGGATGATCTTTCTAAATGAAAATGATCGTAAATGGAAGGCGGCTGTTTATGATTCTGCCATCTCTGTGCGGGTTATCTTCCTCATTCATGAATGCTGACTGTATTCGGGATCATGCTGGAGAGATTTTTTGACAAAACGTCTGTAAAAATGAGCGGGAAGTGACCTAATGACATCACATATTTTAAGTGATGGCCATTTTATTCAGTGTTGTTTGTTTATATGTTATATTTAGTCTGTTATAGAGGGGCGTTGTATCGCGGCGCATGATGAGGAAGATGGAAGAAGAAATGTAGGATGTAATGTTGATCGAAACTCATTTTTGAGTCAGCGTTCTTTTCTGTTTGTTTCGATTTTGTGCGCTTTAGATTTGAACAGTGCAGCTTAATCTCTGATTTCTAACGCTTTATTTCTTTTAAACTGCAGGTTATTTAGGTGCATGTGACATTTAAGGTAAGATAATATCCTGTAGAGTTTATTTCCATTCTTATTGTGTTTATACGATTTAGCTTTATAAAGAAGAATGATCATTTAAAGAGAATGCTTTAAAATCAGACTTTTCTCGACATTTCAAACTGCACGTGTATTGTACACACCTAAAATATAACTAGGCTATAAGCTAAACTGACCTACTTCCTATTCAAAATAATGTGACCTAAAATATATAATTGTTTTAATTCGAAGATGGGATTTTCAATTAAAATGTTTCAGCTATTTTTTTCGCTTTTAAAGTGAAATTATGCTAAATTAATATTTAGTAAAATAGTAATTAATCTATAACCATATCATTGTGTATTATGTATCCCTCACCATTACATGTTAAATAAATGTGTATTAACTTTAAAGTATTTTCTCCCCTCTCACTTTTAGAGATGTCGAGGCCCTGTGATGCGAACAGGAGGAGGTGCCATATTAGGCGCCCTATAAATCCTCCTCCTGTTCAAATTTGAGCTCAGTCTTCAGTTGTTTATTTAAAGATTTTAGAAAACCTACATTTTATTTTGAAAGCTTAATGAATTCTTTTAAAATCACACCAAAAAGGAGCTCTTTTTCAAGAATGAGATCTCAAATAGATCTCCTTTGCAGTGCTGCAGCTAGTGGAGACTTGGGCAAAGTGCTGGTTTTGCTGCAAGCTGGAGTTGATGTCAATGGATTGAATATATTCAATAGAACTCCTTTGCAGGTTAGTAAACTTTATAAAACATTTATATTTACTAAATTTGTCACATTTATCCTTGTTTTGATTTGATTTTTGGTTATTGACAATGCCTTCTGTTCTGTCACTTCCTACTTTTTGCCATGTGCTTGGGCCTTTTCATACTTTTTAGTCTATTATCAGCATCACTTAAATAGATAAAACAAACTTTGTAAACGTTTTGCTTGACAGAAATAACTTACTAGCAGATACAATTGTTAATAAACTCCTTAACTTTACTGTGCATGGTGAGAAACAAATCTATATTTTTTTCTTTTATGATTTTAAATCAAGTTAATGAATTTATAGGGGCTAATAAAGCATTAATGATTGAGTTTTTTTTTTTTTTTTTGCCTTATCATCAAATCTGTTTCCCAAGTTAAGAGAAAAAAAATGTAGTATGATGTTTAGAAGATGTTGTTCAGATAGAATAGAATAAATAATACAATTCTTCTAATGTTTGTCTAATTCTAATTAAAACAAACTTAATTGACATTTTTGGGGTAAATAACAAAAGAAATGAGAATGGGGAAGTTATTTGTAGTTGTGGAAAATTATGATACACTTTGAAATGACCATGGTGTAAAATAAAAAACAAAATAGAATTTTTTAATCGTTTTTATTTTATATTTTTAAAGTTAAGGTGAAAAATGTGAACTGTGCTCGTTCTGTACAATACTTAAAACACCAAACAATCCATCATCTATATGTTTGAGGGTAATAATTACATTATCTGGTTTTAGCATTAAATATTTCGTTATTTTTGCTTTAACTCACTAAGGGACCAAGGTTTAAAGGCTCAGAGCCGCCCGGTGAGTGTTGGCTATATTTACAACAGTCATATAGAGATTATAAATCTCAAAGATTATTCATAAAACCTGCAGTAGTACTGAAATGACTGACTAAAGTGACAAATAGAAACTGAAATCATGACACAATTTTTATAATATATGTAAATATTGTCTAGCACAGCAATTTTATTTTAAAAATGACTGGATTATTATTTTAACTTTGGGAGGTAGCTTTTGTCTTCCTGTTACAGACCAAATACGTCCAGAATGTGCAAATTGCATTATTATTATTATTATTATTATTAGTAGTAGTAGTAGTAGTAGTAGTAGTAGTATTAAAGTAATTTTCGTCTATATAGTTATAGGCCTGTAAACCTGGTCTGGTAAATTAAGCTTTACCGTGAGAATGTGTTGATAAGCGATTAGCTAAACCTTGTTTACTTTTTTAACTCACAATAAAAACAAGTCAAATCAAATTTCTAAGTCATTATTTACCTTCACTTAGTTAAAGTGCTAAGTAGCCTATTTCGGTTGCAGGTCGTGACCTTTAGACCGTTTTAATCATAGATATCATATATATATCACCTGTCTGCGCGTGCTCTCTCTCGTGTTTAATGGTCCGCGTGTTCGTTTACAGGTGGTGATGCTAGGGCACAGCCTGCTCGTTGAGACCCTCCTCGAGGCAGGAGCAAACCCCAACGCGCGCGACCTGCTCCTGAATCTCACAGTGACACACGACGCTGCGCGAGAGGGGTTCGTGGACACCGTGCGCGCGCTGCTACATAACGGGGCGGACGTGAACCTTGTGGACGACAAAGGTAACCTGCCGCTGCACCTGGCCGCGAGGGAGGGACACCTGGAGGTGGTCCGGCTGCTGCTGGGACAGACCGCCAGCCCGGAAGCGACCAATCAGCTGGGCCTCACCGCGGGACAGCTCGCGCAGGACTTCAATCGGACAGAGACCGCTGCATACATCCAGGAGTTTTTGAACTCACGTCTGTAATGAGGACTTTTAATTTCAAATCTTTATTCAAATCAGTTTAAATGAACAGGCCTTAGACAAAGAGGCTTTAAAATAACAACTAAAATACAGCAATAATACATTTTACCTAATGGAGTGTGTTTTATTATGAGAGGCTAGTGCGAACAAACAACAGTGTTTATTGTTTTTACACATTTCATTGTTAATTTTTGACACTATTTTGATTTAAACTGCCCCTAAAAAGGATTGTTTTACACTATTTTCGAAAGGGACCTATCTAAACGGAGTTCAATTAAACTCTATTCAGTTTATTAAGCAGTGCTTGTGGGTGATGGCTATGGAGGAAATGATCTGATAAGTTGGAACATGTGACATTATTTTTGTTGTGAAATACAATTTGCTGCTTTTATTCCAAGTATATTGTTGGGGCAATTCATTTCCTCTCAAAACTAAAGAAAATAAAAAATTACAAAATAATTCTGGTGGCTGGTTTGTTTTTCCGTTGCAGCAAGCAAAAAAAACATTTTTCATTTCATCCTGCTTCTCCTGCTTTGTAATATAGGCCCACCCCAGTGCATGCTGGTCCTTTCCCTGCCCTGCACGTGGTTCCCACAGTCTCTGGCTTAAATAGAACAAATGGAAGAACAAAAATATTCTACAAAATAATTCTTTCAATTTTTCCCCTCAAATAAACAAATATAAAGTCATCATACAAATCCTTATTTCAAAAAATAGAACGGATTAATAGCTCATGTAATTCTGAAATTAAGGGAACAAATAAAAAAAGTGTATTGTTTTTCTGATCCAAAACCACGTGTGTGTGTGTGTGTGTGTGTGTGTGTGGGGGGGGGGGGGTTGTAACTGTCTTCTGCTTTTCAAAACGATTTTAACTTTGAAACAGGAAGAGAGAATAGGAGTGATGACCTCATAATGGCCACGTTGTAGGAGAATGATGGTTTCTTGTGTTGGTACATCAGAAGGGCTGGGCAGACTTTTATGAAAGCAGCTTCCATTTAAAAAAAAGCCTTGACTTGAAGGAAAGGCCTTAAAGAGAAGCTCTGTTCTCCTATAGATGCTTGTTTAATAAAGAAAGTATGGATATCAAAAAGACACTGGACCTTTTCTTGTACAAAGATAAGCATCTGTTTCAGACCTGTTCTTACACACGTGATTGTGATTCTATATGCAGCGTGTTTCTTGTGATATAAATGTATTCACGTATTGTTTTTTAACATCAACACTATCTTCATTATTGCTAAATCAAGGTTTCTTTCATTATAGGCCTACCAAAAGAACACAAAGTAAAGAAAAGTGTGATACTTTGATTCATTTTTTAAACTTTAGTTGCTGTTAAGCGTACGTTTTTCTTAATTTGAATGCCATTTTAAAATGTTAGTGTGCAAAGGTGGAGCGCCCACATGCAGACAAGACAAGACCAGGAGCACTATAATAATATGATGTTCAATTAAAATCCTGAAAAACAGCTTAGAAATCATCCAGCTGCACTGGGAACACCAACATGAGGACAGAAATAGAAAACCAAACAAAAAGCAACAGAATAAAAAGAATGCTTTCAACAGGGGGTGGGACTAGTCAATATTATGTTGTCATTTGAATATTATTTGTAAATCATTATGTTTAAATTTGACTGTGATTATAAAATCAAAAACGTTTTTCAACAAAATGTTTTGGATTAAAAAAAGAATGCTTTATTGTCATTGCATGGAGCAACATTCAACTGTCGACTGCTAAAATAGACAGATTTTTACATACAATCCAACCAATTAGAAAACACAGTAAAGATATTATAGACACTATTTTAAAACACATGTAAATAACAAAAATAAAACCCTATAAACTGCATACAATAGATGGATGAACATTGCACATGGTCAATAAAGTCATATGTGACATATATATAGTTGTAAAAAGTACAGCACCATATTTTTTAAGATGTTAATTTTCTCTATTCAGTGATTTGTAGTTTTTCATGATTTGTTTTTTCTTTTCTTTTTATACAATATATATATGTTTATTTTGACCTTTTTCAGTCACTTTACTGCTGTGCACAGAATTTTTCCCCACTGAGGGACTACTAAAGGAATATTCTATTCTTTTATTTTATGAGTGGTAGTGGGGCAGAAAGGAGGGAGGTGTAGGTAGTGTGGGATACAAGCGCTTCTTGACATTTCTTAGCTCTAAAGCGCCCCCCTGAGGACAGCAACGTAAACATCGTGACATGGGTGAGTGTCCTCAGTTATCCTGCTTTATTGAGCATGACTCAGGACAACGAGGAAGTACAGTCTCAGGTAACTTTATTAGAAATAAATAAACATATGAGCAAAAAAATTTTTTTTTAACTAACCCCATCATGGCTGCAGTGTTCTTCTAAAGCTTGTTTTGTCTAAAATTAGGACCAACTACCTGCTACAAGTCGAGTTCCTGTCCTCTTTCAGCACAGTCTTTGTGTTTATGGTAACCTGAAACATCTTTAGGTTTACATTGTAAGCTTTGGATCAAAGTTAATCAAAACATCTTCAGGTGACCCTTTTCTTTTCTTTATTAATTGTTTTTTCTTCCTTTCATTCAAACACATGTCTCATCAGAGGAAGTATTTTCAGTTTAGGGTTTTTTTTCTTAGACAAATAGGCTACAGCAGCAAAAATATGTCAGAAAATCCAAAAAACTATACCTAGCATAACACAAAACACGTGATCTGAATATAAGTCAGCTGCATATCATCCCTGCAGCTTCCTGTTTATTATTTTTGTACATAAAATCTAAGTCGAATGTTGCCCTCATGTGCTTTCCTTAAGTTTCTTAATCACAAGACAAAATGATGCCAACCTGACAGAATAATAAAGGTCAGTTTTTTTTAAAATATGCTGAGTCATTGTTTTAGATTGGAACCTCTAGACTGGATTGGTGTGATGATTTCTCAGTGAAGGCCTCCACACAAACCAGACATTTTAGCTTCAGGTTTTTGACTTTTTGACTTCAATTTTCCATCTGATTTTTTAAAACTCCATTTCCCCCCAAAAT
The DNA here is from genome assembly GCA_006937965.1 of Callopanchax toddi. NCBI lineage: Eukaryota > Metazoa > Chordata > Actinopteri > Cyprinodontiformes > Nothobranchiidae > Callopanchax > Callopanchax toddi. The sequence continues at coordinate 330,519 of SSNR01000118.1, forward strand.
GTGCGCTGCTGACCATCTATTTATTTACATTGCCTCAAATAGACACTAATCTCTTAGGATGATTTAAAACAGCATTCCTTAAAAGAACATCAGACAGAATGTAGAATTAAATAGTTTGATTATAGGATAAAGAACCACACCAAAAAAATATATATATTAAATTTTTACCAGACTTTTTTTTTTTAACCAAAATGATCTAAATATCTTCATAAATCAGTCCTTAAAGAGGATTGTCATTTTTCTGCCATGTGTTAAATCCAGATTACAACAGATGATTTAAAGGCCTGTATAAAAAAAAAATGGCAGCTTCACTTGAAGTTATCCTTTTCTGCACCGTCTGACCTCCTGGTCACTCCTGGTCTACAGACCCATTTGATTTCTCCAATTGTAAAATCAAAGATTAGAATGAACAAATGAATTGACTGATCCTGTTCTGAATGCACTTTACTTTGCTGCACCTTTTGATATATATATTTTTTATCTTTTCAAAAAATAAATGACAAAAAAAAACACCTGAGTTTTTGTTGTTGTTTTAACATCAAATGATTCTGTCAGGAAAGTTGGCTTCATTTTTTGACCCATTTTAAAAAAACAAAACTAGAACAACCCGTTTTTATATATATATATATATATATATATATATATATATATATATATATATATATATATATATATATATATATATATATATATTTATATATAAAGTGAAGAACTTGTGCAAAAATGCAGAGTATGAGAGCCCAACATGACCAAAAATATCAGTTATCTTCAGATTTGTAGCATTTAAGCTCAAATTAATGTTCAGTCTAAATATATATATTTTTAAACCCTCATGCTGTCATAAGGGGTCAAATTAACCCGAAAACTTCATAAGCCAAAAAATAAGGTTGGTGGCAAAAAACCTTGAATATCCAGATGAGGCAAATGTTGACAAGTTAGGAGACAAAAGCTTTTAGTGAAACTAAAAAATGCTAAATCAAAATATTTATGGTATTGTATTCAGATCCCAGAAATAAATAGTTTTAGCCTGTTTTTAAAGCTCCTATAGTACCATGATGATTATATTAAAACCCAGCATTTAGATCAGACATCTTAGTCTTTGATTTGCATTTTGATTTTATTTTGAGCATTTAAAAAAAAATCTTAATTCTGATTGTATTAAATTTGCTCAAAACATTTTAAATAGACAAAATCCTTTAAAAACCTTTCTAAAAGTTAAAATACGTTTTGTAGAATTGCTTCACTGATGGTTTGTCTTGCAAATGCAAAATAGATTACCGGTATTTACCTCAAATGCATTTAAAATATGCTCCAACATGAAGAATCAATAAACATGAGTTTCTGGATTTCTTACTGTGCCTGAAGATGCAGGACTTTTCTGAAACATCACGTGTTTCCACCGAGTCTCGCTGAAAGGCTTTAGTTGTGTAACTGAAACTAAGAAAATAAACAACCAGGTTATTGTGTTCTTGTCGTCTATTTATTATTTGCTTTAAGTACAGTGCATAATGCATATTTCATCTTACAAACAGGGAAAGCATTCACAAACACAAAACATACACACCCTCATTCACGTGAGAACACTTTGCTGTTCAGTCTCCTAAAAGATCAAATAAAAAACCTCCTTAGAAACACTCTCACGTAGCATCCTAGTCAGTTTGGTCTGATATAAATAAATAGGCCACTCTTGATTCTGATTCAAAGAGTTCTCTATAATTAAGAACAATCTTTTGCAGCTTACATCGTTAAAATAAAACAAAGGAAAGGTTTCAACAAATGTTTGCAGATTATTTTAGTTAAACTTCTATTTCAAGGTCTATGGTAGATATTAACATTTTGTTTATCATAAAATAGCCGTCAACCCAACTCAGTCCAGATCAAGATCATTTTTTTCCTCAAAAACCCATTCAGCATTTGGGATCTCGACTCTGTTCATCCTCCTCTTTTGCTTGTTTTGTTTTCTTGAATAATTTTTTTCTCACGTTTTAGCAGGTGGTGCCACTCCTCTCGTATGTAAGGCCATAAAGCTCCAATACGACGATCGAGGACGATAAAGAGAAGTGTATTGTGCAAAAACTAAGGCGCTGACTGCAGCCCATCTATTCAACGTGTTACAAAACACAAGCACTTCCTTAAATCTGCACACACTACCAGACCACTACCGGCATGTTTTAAAAACTGCGTCTGATTTATGACACAGCAACGCAGCAAAGGGGAAATTTCCCAACCCAACACCTGAATCTGGCATTTCTTTGTGCTTTTGTGGTAAACTGGGTGACTTGGGAGACAGATATATTCAAATATGGCATGGAGATTATTTAATAGTATTCTACAATAATGAAGATCATAAAACATGTTTAAATTCTGACTGGCATCCTCAGAAATATGCATGGGAATTTGGCCCATTTTTAAAACTTTTCCATCATCATTCCGATGACGGCGTCACAAAGCTTGACTAGTTTTACTCATAGTTCACTTTAAATGAGCTCAACCTTCAATATATTTAAAAAATAATAAAATAAAAGGACAAATTATTAAATTACCTACTGAAGACAAAAGAGGCAAAACTTTTAAAAAACCAAAGTTTTGTCACTTTATCCTCACTTTTAATACAAGAAACTACAACTTTAACTGGGATGTATTGAACAAATCTGATTCTCCACATTACCTAACTTCCTGAATGCAGTTGGTTGTGTGTGTTTAAATGTTTTGAAGTGTGTTTCTGTGTAAAAGTAAGAAATAATTACCTGTACGTTAATAGCTTCCTGAATGGCCTCTGTCTGGAAGACGAGCTGATCAGCTAGGCTAGTCTGAGCACAGCCAGGACCAAAGTGGAGTACTACCACCTTAAAACTGATGTAATATGACAAATGTCAAAGCAATTTATGTAGCATTATGTTATAAACCTTTACACTGCAATCAGTTTGACTCTACATGGTTATTTTGGCAGAGATATGAAGAAGTTCCTGCTGGACTTGACCTCTGGATGCACTGGAAGTGCTACATTTAGCTGCTGCTGGTGATATTTATGCTTGGTAATAACCACAAAAATGTGCAAATAGCTATGTAATGTGAAACTAAAAGCAACATAAAGTCTTATAAAACAACACTGCATCAACTGCTGTAAGCTTTTGTCGATTAAAGAAGTTTTAAAATGGCAGCAGTGCACGTTGATCTTAACTGTTTGGACTAGCTGATCCGTTCTGTCAGACATAAACTTGATTTCTCTAAACAGAGGCTGTCCAGGAAGTTAAAACTGGTAAGAAGGTAATTATTGGTCAATTTGACATAGAAACCCACTTAAAAGTGGCTGAAAATCTCTTTAAGAATAGCAAAAATTTAATTTGATCAATGTTTTGTGAACCTGTTGCCTTTGTGCTTGTCTGATGATCTGAGATCTCACAATGATATTTTAGGTGTTCATCACATTAATGAGAAAAGCTCATACTTCCTGTTTTTGAGTCCATAGTGTTGGTAAACTGTTTAACACAAAGCCCTTATGTTGATTTGCAAAATAAACAAGGAACATATTTCACAAAGCCACAGGACAGTCAATCAATCCATCAACTAATCATTCAGCAAATGTTTCACAGGAAAGATCTGTACAGAGAGACAAATCAAGGTCAGTGTGCTGCAGACGAGAGGCCTGCAGCATCAGTAGTCTGTACTCGTACTACACGTCTGTCTTTAGTAGTCTTGTCTGCAACAGTTCTGGAACAGGTTTTGTTTTTTGTAAATACAACTCTGCAATCATCGTTTTAGACTTTTCCTTTGGTTATGAAAGTCATCACTCACTAGCAGAACAAGAAACACATCTGCAGCCCTGTGATGAAGGTCTGGTGTCTCTGCTCATTGGGAACATTTCACCAATGGGGAGTGAATAATAGGAAGTGTGTATGCTTTTGTGTGTGTATGCCAACTTTGAAAGCAGAACATAAAATGATTTCTCAGTAATGATAGTTATTCATCACCCATTCCCACGGACTCTCTCTCTACTTGCACACATCCTGACTTTCAGAACTCGTCTGCTTTCTCCTCCTTCTCCTCTTGTTCTTTTCTTCCTCCTGTTCATTCTCAGATGCAGTCCTGTCCAGCAGGCCAACTGAGGAAACGGCGTGCACAAACACTCACTCACTCACCCACACAGCTGGATATATATATATATATTTATGTATATGCACACAAACATTATTCGTCCTACTTTTTTTTTTTACGATCACTGATTTGAAATCACCATCTTACTAATCCAGGATATAATTTAGGAAGGTGGAAGTTTAGTGTATTGAGCGTGTCCCTAGATGTGGTCGGGTCCTGTGTGGTCCAGGGATGTTTGTGTCAGTTGGTCTCGTAGGAGGAGAGCAGGGCAGCGTCCACAGGCTCCATGCAGGAGGGGCAGGTAAAGGACCTCATCAGCCAGTCGTCTATACAGTCCATGTGGTAGATGTGCATGCAGGGCAGGAACCGGATGGGGTCTCCGTAAACAAAGTCCATCATACAGATGACGCACCTGCAGAGGAAAATACCAACTCTTGAAAACTCATTAATGCACGAAAACCATCCCGATTACTAAGCTGATCATAAGAAGAGTGATTTAGACTTTTTACCATTACAGCGGTGAAATATTTCCTCTCCAAAAATTGTCCAGGAATATAACATAACCAAAGGTTTAAACTCACTCTCTGATCTTCTTCTCAGAGCCATCTCGCCCTGGGTCATACACGCCCTTTGGTAGGTGTTGGATGAGTCCGATGCGTTGAGCGATCCGGACCTGCTCCTCTTCTGTCAGCTGGGTGGCCAGGCGGGCTTGGCTGGGAGTCGGGTGGTAGACGGGCACGTGGATCTGCTCCTGCAGAGAAAAAACACCCAATAGTTCATTGTTTGAAACACAATATTATTCCTGACAAAACGTCTACATGCACTACAGTGAAAAATGAACGCAGATGATAAAGCAAACAGCATTTCAAGTCATGATGTAAAGATTATGATCTCAGGCAGTAGGTGGTGGTGTTTCCCCACAGCTTGTTCCAACAACCAGAGCATCAAACGCCATCTCAACATGTTTACCCATCATGCTTTGTTCTCAAACTGCATAAAATCAGTTGTTTTTATTATTACAAACATTTATATTAGAACATTTTAAACAGGATTTGATTGATCTGAGGACTCCAGAGCCTAACGGAGTAGTTTTAGGTGCAATAACGGTGATGTAAAGGATTCTCATGTCACTCAGTCAATGTTGGTTTTTATTAAAGTGGGATTTTGTAATGTTCTGAGTCTTCTTAACACACACAGGAGAGAGGAGGAGCAGGTAAGGAGGCTGATAAAAGAGGAGTCCGTTTTGTCATCCAGTTGTTTTTAATTCAAAGGATTCAGTTTTGCACAGACAATGGGCAGCCACAAAATAAGATAGCCAAGCATTACTGAGTACCAGACATCCTTCAGTTGAGAACATTTCATTTCAGATTAAAATACTTTCTAAAAATGGCTCATTCCATAATTGTGTAGCCTCCACACTACAGTGACTGATGAAGCATCTCAGAAACCTTTGAACTTTCCTGGGAACCGTTTGCCTCTTTCATGCTTACTTTATGTACACCACCACAAATTTCCACACTTCAAACAGAAGTGAAATTCAATGCTGACCCATAATCTGACTTCTAAGAAACCCTCGGTCTGACTGTTGTGTGCTATGATCAACAAGTGAAACTGAACATACGAACAAGTCCTTCATTGTGCCTCTGAGCTGGATTTGGAAAGATTGAAACCACAAGACAATATAATGATAATGTATTTTTCTAATTTTCTTATCCTTTTTTGGGGGAAATGGGCTGAATATGGCTCTTCAACAAACCTGCCCCAAAAAAAAAAATATCACAAACCAGGAAAAAACATCTAAATGTTGCTGAGGCGTTTAATCAAAGCCCACACTTCTGTCTGATTGCAAATCAATGAAGTGTTCACCGAGCGTCAGCAGAGCCCTTTCAACTTGAAGGTCCTGGGGGGGGGGGGGTTGTCTTGAGTGTTGTGTATTAAACGATGCTTCATTACAAAAGACTTCACATTAACAGCAGCAGCTGGACGCTTTAAATACGTGTACAAGCTGAACTTTGTTTTGAATCTTTTTCTTATGCTGCTGTTAATATTTTTTTAAATATATTCAAAGTCTTAGCAACATTGTGTTGATCAAGTTATAGAAATCTGCCAAATAAATTATTTATTTCCAGACAGGCAATAGAAAAGAAAATGTGCTTCTAAGACTTGAATACTTCACCGATTATACCAAAAGTTGAAACTATTACCATGAAATTAAAATGGAAATTAAAGTATTTATTCCAAATTTGCTGTAAGTACAATAAGTCTAAAAGAAGTTTGAACTCATTGTATTAAAAAAACTATGTTAACGGTGTGGTTTAACCTTTATTCTTCCTAGTTTTTTCTGATTAATATCGGTCACTCTGAGCTTTTAATGCTGGCTGAACATGAAAACAGTCTCTACATCTCCAGCTTTAACTTCTTAAAAGTACGGTAATTCAATGTTGAAATGCTAGGATTTGAAAAACCTTGCCGACTATGTCACATTGTGAATTTGCACACATGGTCCAGATAATGCACAGCCTAGATATGGCTTGAGCCTAGGGGCCTCGTGGTCTGGGGGTCCCATTGGCCAGTAAAAAATATACTATTTTATTTAAATTTACATGCAAGATCTGACTTTTTGATATGATCTGAATAAGGGTGGAGTAGTGACGTTTCTGCTGTCCAATCAGACACGAGGGGTGTGCATATCATTAATAATAATGAGGAATCCTGGTGCTTCAAGCACAGCTCTGAATTAGCAAACTTCTGCATCAGAGAATAGAAGCATCATCGCTTTTTTCTTTATAAAAATGACTCATAAGGCATTGATTGACACTAGAGAACACTGCAAATGCATTAAATAAACGAGTAAACCACACCTTTAAAAGGAAAAAGCAAGTTATTGTAATAGAAAACTAAGACAGTTGTTGGTAGATTAAATTATGTTTGACTAGATTCAGTTAATTTGAATCCTAAATGAAAAATCCATGAATAAAAATGTTATAATCATGAAAGTTGTTTATATTTCTGGGTGTGTTATAAATACACTTTCCAAGAACCCAAAATTTTCTTTATTAAAACTTGTGTAATGTTTTATGAGGTCTATTTTAAATCTGATGGACCCAAATCCTAATACTGTAACCTGGAAGCAGTTCCTCTCTACACTAAACCACGTTTTCATGAACTGAACCGTCTCACTTTGAGGTCTGAAGCTCTTCCTTCCTGGTTTCCTCCATCTGTCTTCATACATTATTTTACACCCAGTGAAGTCACTTGGGGTGAACACACTTCCTTTTCTTCCTTTCTACTTTGAGCCCACACTTCAATCAAATGACTTCTTCTCTTTCAGGGTGCCAAACCTACAGCAGGCAGCTGAAATAATATCATGTCTGATGACATAAGGTATTTATATTTGATGCATTTATTAAAGAGGTAATCAATGAGCAGTTTCTCTGTAGAAACCTGACGTGTTTCCATGATATAATACATTTAAATAAACTAATTATTACTGCTTTCCCCCCAAAAAAGTAGTTTTACATCTACTAATATTACATTTGGTTGGCTTTGTGAGCACAACAGGCAGAAATAAACAATTTTGAAATGGATTAAAACTTTAGTTCTTAAAAAGCTTCTGAAGCTGAATAGTTTTCAGGAGACTCGTGTGTGAATATGCCAGCTAGCAGTTAGGCTTTCAGTAGCACCGCACTTAAACCCATGAGTCAGCATATCTTTAATAGCTGAGGTTGTCTGCTGCTTCGCCGGCTGCAACTTTGTTAGTCGACGGACAAAAAAAAAAAAAGGCTAGCGGTCTGACAAGAATAAAAGCTACAGACAGGGAGGGCCTCTGCAGCTGTGTTAGGGCGCTCAACTGTGCAACGGTCAGCAGTTATCTCGTCACATGTCTCTCCCATTTATTACTCTGCATGTCAGCTGGACTGTGACAACTGCTAATTAAGTGACCTCAGGGTGAGCAGAAGGATGGGAGTTAGGGAGCAGAGTGTGAGGGTGAAAGCAGGACAAGTAGGGGAGGGAGGAATGGGGGGGTGGCGAGCTGACTTTGGTTTCCTCTGCCAAACATACAGCATGCTGTTGAGCCAAGCACACACACACACACACACACACACACACACACACACACACACACACACACACACACACACACACACACACACACACACACACACACACACACACACACACACACACACACACACACACACACACACAGCATCAAGAGCCGTCAGCCTGCCAAATCCAGGCTGCAAGAAATTAAACCAGATGAACACAGTTAAAGTGGGGAGGGACAAAATGAGAAGGGCGATATTTATTTACTCTACTCTCTTCACCATCTATCACTAACTGAAAGAAATTCAGGGATGAGTGGAGTGGAAAAAACACTCATCTCACAAGTCCAATACCAAGCAATAGATTTAGCTACAAGCGCTCACACAGACATCAGCAGACACACACCACCACTACTATTTAAAATAAAACAGCTAAAAATGTCAATAATATTTAAAGTCTGAATCTTTCTGACAAGCCAGGACTGCTATCCATATAATCTGTCTGTGCAAACGTTATGCAGACACACTGGAAGCACATTTAACACCTAATGAAATACAGGGGAAAACATCAAACACTGTGTATTTAGACTGTGTCCATATGCACAAGTTAAAAGAACCAAACAGCTACATTATCAGAAAAACAAACACTAGCTAATATCTCGTCACACCTAGATAAAAATCCAAGGTGTGAAATATCTACTTGCTCAAAACTGTCTAAGTTTGTGCAACCTAAGAAATGTCAGTATGCACTTAAGGAGATGCAACACCTGAAACATGAAGCGTTTGCAGGCTCTGACATCTAAGCTCTATGAAGGGACTGCAGAGTCACACAATCTTTGAACAAAACCTGCAGACACGAGTATAAGCCTTTTTTTTTAAGCATTCGGCTATACAAGAGGCTATAAGCTAGTACAATAAAAGAGGGTTACATGTTTTTAACTCTACTGGTTGACTGAGGATCTTGCAGTAAGCCGTCAGGAACATCATCATCTATGACACAGAACAAGTCACTGACCTGCAGCACGATGACCTGTCTGTTAGTACAGCCCTCACCAACCAACAAGGGGTTTTTTTTTTACCCTATTTGGGCACTTAATGTGGACTGTGTCACCGAGGATTCTCAAGTTGTAGGCGGTTAGTTCTGCCTTACAAAGTTAGACAGCAGTTTTGAATGAAGTGACTCATTCAGTCTGTGGTGCATTTCATTATGTGGTCCAAGACATGGCTGATGCACAGCTGTATGATAACAGCGAACAAGCCGATATCAGATTCTGTGTGGCTTTTTGCTTACTAAGCATAAAGCTACACCTGCAACAACTCACTGCAGACAATAAAACAGAAAAGCTAGCCCATGAACAGAACCATACGGTCATGTGAGGGTACATTCTGCTCTTATCATTTATTCATAATATATTAGAACAAAAGTTTTGATCCATTTATTTTGAGCACTCAGAATCAGTTATTTTGCATATTTTCATACATATAATACGTAACAGAAATGTCAGTTTGCAGTGCAAAATGACAGGTTTTTTAAACAAATGTGAAAATATGCAAATATTCGTTTGAGTCTACTTAGTCTTATACTATTTTTATTTGTATTTGAAATGATCTTTTTGATGTTAATTTTTCTTAATAAGCATGATATGTTACATGTTTTTATTTCAATGTCCAAGTTATTTACTCCTTCTATTGCCAAACACTGACTCCTTACACGTGTAAGGACCTGGGACTGCCTCTGAGTGTCCAGAAATATATTATACACATTAAAGGGTACTTGTATTTTTTGTAACTTGGCCAGGTTGGTAAATTAAGAGCTTCAAATTCATTCTAGCATACATTTGGTATTTAATATCTTATACTGTTTATGGTACATTGTGGGATTCTTCAAGGGTCACTTTGTGGTGTTTATAAAAAAAATATCACACCATGAGTTAGAATGAGATTCTGATGACATCATAATTGGAAGTAAAGTTATGATGGTTTTATTACAATGATGCTTCTCAGAAGCAAACTGCGTTGGGACAAAATTTGGAGGCTTCATCTTCACCTGGTAGAGCCGACTTTCTGGAGGAAGATGTTACTCAACGCTGCGCTGAAGGGTCCCTGTCCTCTCTGACTGTAGCCACAACCCTTCAGACAACTCTCTCTCTCTCTCTCATCCAGCTGACAGCTAATTAGGCACCATCTTCAAAACTAACTTTTTTTAGGTCTGCTTTTCCTGGTCAAGCTCATGGGAGCATAAAGCAAACTGCTGACGGGAAGCGCTCTCATTGTGACAGCAATGCAGATACTCAATAGACCCTTCTCTGAAATATTATGATCTAAAGTCATAGTAAATAATAAATAAATGAAGAGTGGAACAAAAAAAAAGTTCACGTCACAGAATCAACATGATTCTTTTAAGAGTTTTTTGTTGCTTGAAAAACCTTTGAATATACAGTAATAATCTGGAGTTATCAGGTCCGAGTAAGGGACACGGCAGGATTACAAATGTTACAAAAGTGGCGAAGACCTGAACTGAAGTTGTACTTTTAGTGAATGCAAAGAGGAAATGAGTGTTTTCACCTATTTGTCCACTGTTGGAAGCTAGTTGCAAACAGCATTTGCGAGGCAGTTTCCAAAGGTCTCAAAGTATTTGCAGACTAGAGGCTCTCAAATTCCTCATTTGAGTTGAAGGGCGTTGCTCTTGTGTTACAGGAATTTAAGAATTTTAGAAAAATTTCCCCAAAATGTGTTTCTCAAAACAGTTGCAGGGCCATTGGGGCATCTGGAACCCGCCAGGATCCCTTCTCAACTTAGGTACTGAGCCAGAAAGTGAGGGAAATGAGACATAATTAAAACAATTTGTGACTTCAAATAGTCACAGATCAGTGAGAGACTAGCTTTAAGGTAATTTATGTATAATAGCAGTTTTTTGTCTATATCATTTGGAAAGGTGGTGTCATAACAGACACCTGAAGTCATTTTTTGGGCTGTTAAATGAACCAAGAAGAGATTTTATAGAAGGCATTTAAGGTTGCTGTTTTTAGAAACTCCTGGGTGGGTACTCCATTACCCAGACTTATTTTAGTATTTAGGAATCTGAGTTTTTTGTTTACGTCTTTTTTTTTTTGACTCCACAAGTCATGATGCTCACCTTTGAGGTATCAGAAGCTAGACCAAAAAGCTAAAAGCACACAAACTGACAGATAAATGCAGGCACGCAGGGGTTCCTTATCTCCTGTGGTCCAGTCCCATAGCGATGAGTCAGCACCGTCTCACCAGCTGCTGTCCAAACCCAAATCACCACATTCTCAGCAGAACACGGTCTACACACAACACATAGACAAAGTCTAACAGTCTCAGCCGGTATCGACACCACAACCTCCCTCCGCTTTGTTCAATCTCTGATACTCATTCACTCATTTTGACGAGATATCAAATGAGACACCAGCCTAAGTGGTTGTCTCGGCCCACTGATGTCATCCATTTAGCTAAAAACACTCATCCACTGCCTCCCAAATCTAAAGCCTACATACCACATCTGTGAGATTTAGTTTGCACGAGGAGTGCTAGTGTTAGCCAGTTTTATTTATTGCATGCTACACCAAAGTTGTGGCATAAATTCAGCACAATCACAGACAAAAACTGACCACTGCAAGCATAAACAGACTAGAGTGAAATCAACTGGGTAAAAGAACAAATTATTCTATTGAATGAATGATAAAATCATTATTTAGCCTTAATAGTATTAAGATCAGCACTAAAACAGTTGAAGTCTAGTCAGTTTTTTGTGAAAAGTGTTAATATCTGAATCTGACTGCTGATTTTATGATTTAAAGTTATGTAAAAGAAATAAATACAGACTGTAGCCATTCAGTGGACAGATCCAGGTGTTGATGATTCTTCATTTAATTAACTTAAACTATAGATAATCAGGAAAATGCAAATTAAAAAAAGAAAAACAATCTCTAAACTCTCAGGATGAGCTTCATTTATAGATGTGATTGTTTTTGTATGCTGTTGTATAAAACAAAATTATTTGGTATTCATAATTCTAATATTAGTTGTTAAGATATGTATGTTGCTCTGCACCAGACCAACATAAATAACTAAACAGTCCAACGAGCCAAAGAAAACACAGCCAGAGCTCAGGTTCACATTCTGAATCCCACCGATGCCAGCACTGAATTTTACACCAAGACTGGAACGATGTCTGAAAGCAATCCTCCGGTCAATATCAGGAGTATACTGGCACCCAGCATACTAAAGCTTTTTGGAACACACCAGTTCTAATTCAAAATCACGTCTAAGACAGAGTCCAGTCCCTCTTTCACAACACACCATTAAGCACCCAAAAATTGTGAGTCATGTTCTCAGGCTGGGCTCAGATTGTGATGCTGCTGATTACCATGATCCCCAGGAAAAAGCTGGCAGGTCTGAAAGAGTCTTTTATAAGTAGATTTTAACAAGTTAGCTAACCCTCTTGTGAAACTCTGCCAGTAAAACAAGACTTGCTCACAGAAAAGTTTCTCAACACAACAGAACGCTTGGTTAAGAGCAATTTCATAAACTGCAGAATTCTTGTGTTATTACACCATCTCCCCTCTGACACCGCAGCTGATGGAGCTACTTACTTGATGTGATCATGTAGTAATCTGGACATATTGAAAAATGACGTTTATGAATAGAAAGTTGTTGAAAGGGTTAAAGTTTTCATGAGCTGGTCCAGAAAATACACAAGATAAACCTGATTAAACTTTCCTTGTGTTTTCCACATCCAGTAACTGGAATTTCAGCAGTAAATAATGCTTGAATCAAGGAATTCCATGGAGACTCTGGGAGGATGTGCAAAGACTGCAAATCAAACCAGCATTTATTTTTCCTAAAGGTCAAATGTATCAGTGATAGTGAGCACAAAGGGAATGCACAGTCTGCATACCATTTAATCAGCCAATCAGCCCACACACATACCCAAGATGCCTCACTTACCTTATATGTAGGTCATTAAATCTACTTTGTGATCATTATATAGTTAAATAATGGATTAACCTTCTATAATGGACTTAATGTTTTCATGCATAAACAGATTATATAATGTTAGGGTCTTTGTTACATTATTTTAAATGTAAATGAGAGAATTACGTAACTTTACTCCATGAGAACTCTTGCTGTACTGACACTGTTTATTTTACTGAGCTTTAAAACTGATCTTAAAACCTACAGATAAGACCTGGTTTGACCAAGCATTCTAAGGCGGTGCCTTAAATAACACACACCTAATATGGTTTACAGCAAGCATAATATTTACAGTTACAACAAGGCCTGGTCTGTGTTTTGATGATCTAATTTAGGGTAGAAGGACACCAGACAAACAAAGTTGCTGCCTAAAGTTGTTTAGTCAGAGGAGCAGTTGAGAAAGAGTCTGCCTTTTCTAAAAATACAAGAATACATTTGGAAAACAATCTGTTTAAAGTCCATGAAATTTAAAAGTTACTAAAGTCATTTACAGCCTATAACAGCTTTTTGCTTCATTCTTCTTCAAAACATTCACCAGAACTACAAGGTTTAGTGAGTTGTTGCAGTCCTGCAGCTATGACATCAGTGCTGTAGAAATTATAACATGACTTGACTTGACTTCAGTGAAAATATGCATAGAGGACGGACCTTGGGATATCAGAAAGAGGATTAGTTTGAGTGCCATGAAGAGACGGGGTCAGTGGGTTGGGTTTCATCCTAAGGATGATTCAGGATCGCATAATGGTTGTGAAACAACATTTTTTTTGTTCTCTACTTTATCATCAGCTAATTTACAGGCAGGAAAAACTAAAAATAACACAAGACCCAAACTTCCAAACATCTCACGTTGTCTAAAGTTTAGTTATAATGAGCCTGAATGACCCAAAACACAACAGCTAGCTGGTTTGTGTTGGTCTGAAACAGCTAAATTGTTACCTGATAGGGGGGCGGTGGCTCCAGATCGGGGTCAGCACCGTCTCCATAGCTGGCCCGGTCCGATTGCGATTCATGTAGCAGAGAAATATCATCCGAGGTTGGAGATTTCAAACAGTTTCCCATCTCCTTCCTCTTCTAACAAGCTGTACTTTCTAACTGTGTCGCCCTATCAGCGGCGGATTTCACAGCTCACTTTCACGGAAAATGCCAGTAGATACAGAGTCGAGAGGACGTTTTTCCATTCACAGCTGATGAATCTCTACTCTCCCAGACGACAGGAGGGTTGGCTACTTCCAACAACAACAACACATCCCTCAGCTAGCGGCTAGCCACACAAAAAGCTAGCCTGCTAACACCAGCTAGCATTCCGAGGGAAACATCTAAATGTTTAGACACAGAACCGCGGATTTAACATAATTTTAAATCCACAGACGCAATGAAGCGAGCAGAATATCTGCGTTCTTCATTTAATGTGACACAGCTATCCACGGTTCTCCAGCCTGAAGCCGACCTAGCTGGCAGGGACTTTCCAAAGCAGCTGCTGAACAACGACAAAAGGTGGGTGACGTACGACGTGGAGGACGACCCCTTTAAAAAACGAGCCAATAAGCTCTCGGTTACGTCCACAAAGCTCTTGTTGACAGCCAATCAGATTTGTGGTCACGTTGCTTTATGTTGAAAACATAAACATACAGCTTTAATCTGTAAATGACTCATATTCGTTATAAATTAAACGTCATCCTTACTAGTCAGAATTATCCTCTAAGTCTTATATGATAACATCGTTTATTTTTGTCTCTTTTTATTTGGAAGCTCAGTTTGTATGTTTTCATTTTAGGAAGACATATTTACAAATACAAGTAAGCTATAAATGGTATCTTCTAATCCATGGCTGCCACTTGCCCTGCAAATCCACTAGATGGAATGACTACTTTATCAAATGAGAACAACAAACATTTTTGATGCAAGCAAACTGTGCCTTTTTGTTCTATGTGTCCAAAATTACAAATAAATACAACACAAAATAAGATGTTTAGTTAATCATCAGAGTTTCATCATAAATTGCAACAAAAATGTAAAGAAAGACATTCTGTTTGGTGGGTAACCATGCCCAGTTTACTATTCAGAATGTGTAAACACAAAATCTTTTTGGCTAGATTTTTTTTTTCTGTCTATACAATAAAATCAAAGGGGAGCAAAAAAATAATAATAATAAAATGATTAGTTATCATAATTGAAATATTCAAGAAAGTGGCTGCAGTTAGAACAATACTAATAATACACTTCCTCCACCAATAAATATTAGAAACCAACTCCAAATAGAATCATATCCCAAACATCTCTCAGGTATAAATAAATCAGCAGGACTCTTTGAGTTCCATACGAGTTCTCTGAACAGTCTGGTTTCAGGTGCTTAGCTTTTTTCCAATGATCTACTCAGCAATCATGTAGGAGGAAAGCCCCATTTGTTCATATACAGATGACTATTCGTCACAGGATGTGGTTATAAATTCAACTCCTTCTGTTGGTAGTTCTAGGAATGGGGTGTCAAATATAGAAGAGCAGCAGGGGATGTTTACTGATGATGCTCACATGCTATGAAGACTTGGTGGTTGCAGGAGGTTAATAGTTTTTTCACCTACTAAAGATGCAGCAGGCGGACAAGCACGCAGTCCTCCTCTGCTTGCTGTGAATGGGCTGTTTGTTCAAGCTCAAGTACTGCTGGAGCCCGTCCCACACACCAGGAGGAGAAAAGGAGGGACTCTGCCTTTCTAAAAGACACATTCATCTGTCCTCTTAAAACAGGACAATTCATCTAAAAAGGTGCCATTTACAGTATATAAATGTAAAGAGCAATTCTCATTGCGAGTCTTGCAGGCTTTTTACATCAGAGACCGTTGCATGGATGACACAAAGCTTTGTGCAAAAACCAAAATAATGAGCAGGGAATAAAACTTTAAAACTCATTCTGTCAGACACAACAAACCAGTTATGTAGTGTAAATACACACAGCCCACATTCGGGGTTAAATTTATACAAGTTGGTTTTGGAAAGTGACACAAAATGACGTCATAATTCTTGTTAAACTGAGTTACATGACCTGATGATCCTAAAACTGCATGTCGTCTTATTTTCAACCTTTAATTTGCATTAAACAAAAAGGTGGACGAGGATTAAAGCTGACAGTTTAAACAGTGCTGCTGACTGGGTTTCTTCTGTTTGAGGCTTTGTTTTAACTCCATCAGGTTCAGGCCTCTGCACTGAGCACTACTTGGGACAAAGCATTGATGTCACATAAATCTGACCTTGTTTTCTGCTCAAACGAGTTCATTGTGGGCGACCAAGTGAAAGACATGCAGGAAGAAATGTTTCACCTAGACAAATTTCTCAACCAAATTCTTTTTTAAATCGTGTGAGGAAGTGAAGTTTCTCTAGAAGAAGATTTGACCAAAGCCAGCGAAGGCCACAAAGAGCTGCTGATGTCCATAACAATGGCACAAATGAGAAAAAATAGTCTCCATCTGAACTTAAGGTTTTTAAAAAATCCTCAGTCCTAACAGGCAGAGCTGGTCTGGCATGTTGCATTGTGGGTAAGCAAAAACATAAATCTGTCACTGCAGTGGTGTACACTCCCGTGTCCATTATGGGCTAGAAGGCACTTGGATGCCATTCTCCCCGGTTCCCTTGGCCTTGTGCAAAGCAGCCTGAATACGGAAGTGCGTCCGTGACTCCATGGAGTAGTTTTTGTAATTTTGCCTGAAAAACAGAGAAATTTGCAGGTGAATCTAAAGTTTAAAAAAAATCAATGCAGTGATGTAAAACTATTAAACTAAATACAACAACAAAAATCATGAATAAATCGAATAAAAAAACAATTTATATGTGTAAAATGTGGTTATACTGTATGTGTGTTTTGGGAGTTGAGTGTTTACTTTGCTGCTTCTAATAGTTTAATAGCTTCATCTTTTCTGCCTTGCTCCAGACACAGCAGACCATGTTCCAGCAGGGCATTAGGAACCAGGTAGTGATCATATTTGATCAGAGTCTCACTGCAGAGAAAAACAAAAGCTCAGATTAACATCTCCTTTAAATCTGTTTAGAGATGTCTTCAGTGAAAGATACACAATGCATTTATGTCTGTGGTAAAGTATGCATGTGTTAGATGGAGACTTACTTGCAGAGGACGAGGGTAAAGTAGTGTTCAGCCTCTTCTTTATGTCCCAGATGTTTGAGACAAAGCCCCTTCAGCAGGCGCAGCAGACACTGATCGTCTGTGGTGAACTCTGTCCCTAAGCAAAAACACAAAACACATCCTTCTTTTAGTTCCTGAAATATATTTCCAATCCAATTTTATTGATTATTTTCAAAAGAGACACGTGGATAAATTTAAGATTTTTCATACTTGGGAGGTTTTCGAGTTTAGCCAGTGCTTCATCCAGGGTTTTCAGCATGCCCTCAGTCAGGTCTTTGTGTTTGCCGATGACCGTGTAGCCGTTCCAGATGTACATCATTTCCTGCACAGCAAACAAACACAGACACAAATCACCAACGGCGAGCAATGGCTCACTTTCTACTTGGGTCACCTTAAAGACCTCACTTCAACAAGTTGCTCTTAAAAGCACCCATTTTCACTCAGAGCTTGACTAGTTTAGCCAAACCATTATGACCAAGTCTTAAAATGCAGGGTGTGATGAGAGACAGTACTGACCAGTGGAGCAGCGGGAAGTGGGATGGGTTTCTCTGCAAAGTAGCGACGAGCTTTTCTGATGGCAAACTTCTCAGTTGGTAAAGATTTCCCAGCTATTTTCTGCTTCAGACCAGGGACTTGTCTGAAACAGAACACAGGTCATTCTCCTGGTGCATGTTCATAGAACCAGTGGATATATTCAAAGTGTTACATTAACACGTGCCATATTTCTTATTTTGTAGTTAAAATAAATCCCCCTAAAACAAAGAACGAGAGTGAGAGTTTCATTTAGAACTTTCTGCCTCTAGTCCATCAGTTTATTCTCAGCGATTCAAGGCAGCACACATTTTTAGCAGAGATGCTAAAAGTTTTACACCCCATTTTAAAGAGGCGTCAGAGGGAATTGTCTCAGTTTCACTTTGTTGTGAGTAATTGAATCTGAGATCCTACCTGAACAAAGTCAGAGCATTCTCCCCAAACGTTAGGCAGTCGTCCTCAGTCAGCATGCTGAGATAGGCTGCTTTCATGTACGAGTAAGTAGCCTGAGGGAAAGAAAAGGTGCTTACTGCTGCAAACTCATCATACCTTTAAAAATAAAATCAAACCTCAGGACAATCTGGGATGTCTCAGCAGAGATTATTATTATTTTTGTTTCTCGAGAAAACAAGAAAAGTTGGTCAAACTTTTGTCGTCACAAGAAGTTTTAAAAACTCCAATAGATTCAGGATTTATTCATATCCCTCAGCAGGGGGTCCTACCTTGGACCATGTGTTCTCCTTGCTCAGCAGGTCAGCGTAGAAGTAGGCCATCTTCCAGTGCGTTTTGTATGTGAAGCACCACATCAGCTCCCAGTAACACATGTGGTGGAACTGGCTCCACTGCTGCTGGGCCTCGCAGCACTCCTCAAACAGCTTGATAGCCTGAGAAAGCGGCCGTGTTTCAACAGGATGACATTGAGTTGTTTGCTTTTGGAAATTATTCAGTGATGATAAATAATTTAATTATATACAAACAGATGAGAACTTTTACATCAATGGATGTTGGAAAAACAACTTTAAACATAGTTATAGATTTGTTGATATTGTGTCCATAATTATTCATTTAATTAAAACAAAAAACAAAAACATCGTTTTTACCACAAAAGGAAGGTCTCTTTGCTACCTTTATCATACAAAACAGGTTTACTGAAGGAATGAAAGCATTTCTGTGCACCGTTGATTAATTTGAGGTATGAAGAGGGAGCGCTTACAGCATCCAGGTTGCCTTTGATCTCCTCTATTCGACCAGCAAAGAACAAAAAAATGGATCCCTGAAGAACAGAGCAAAACTAATTATATCTGGGAATGGTGGCGCTTCAAATCATGAAGACTTTTTAGCAAAAACAAAGCAAACCTTGGGGTATTTTTTAAGATATGGCTGCAGAAGTCTCTCCGCATCCTCAACGTCTCCTTCTCCAGTGCCTGCAAGAAATATTTAGAGCAAATTTTGCTAAAATTCTTGTTTTTCTTCAATATTTTTTGGGCAGGTGCATTTGTATTCTGTGTTATAGCCCACCTAGTATGAAGCTCATGAATGTGTGATAACAGAGCAGCAGCATGTTGCACAGGAACGACCTGAAGGTGCATTCTGCAGAGCCTTCCTGAAGCTGCTGAAGACCAAACTCCTTCATGTTCACACAAACAGATTTCAGCTGGTCAATAAGCAGGGAATAGACTGGACATCATAAATAATAAAAACCAAAAAAATTGAGATTAAATATGAATTTGACTTCTGGTAACATTTTCACACAACTCAAATGACTAGTAAGCACAAATCAGCCACATCATGAAGGAAACTGTACAGTCACCACGATCAACGTTTCACCGTCAGCTTTGAAGCCGAGAAGTTTTGTTTCTAGTTTTCACATCAGCTTCATCTCCTTCATATTAGTATATGTTATGTTATAACAGAAATATTCACTTCCTCTCCAACACTGACAGGATCTTTATCATCTCTCTGCAGGACTCACCTTGTTACCAGAGAATCCAACAAACTCCAGCAGTTTGAGGGTCCGCGTGGGCAGCATGGAAATCATCTGCAGGAAGTAGACGAGCAGAGAAAGTGAAAGGTCACAAACTGTATCACAGAAACTGTTTTTGTCATTAAAGTGAAGGTGGTTTCCAGAGACTGATCCTGGATCTCCAGAACTGTACAAAGTTTGCAACTCTTCATTTTGAACTTTGATATGTTTTTGCTTTCTTTCTGGAAATAACACACACTTTGGATTGTGAAATATTAAACTGCACAGACTTACTAGATTAAAGGCTCCAACTCCCAGTTTAACGCCACCCTCGAAATGGCCGTGGTTGTCACCGTGAGTGTATCCAGATGACTGGAGGACACTGTGAAGCTCTCTGCAAGGAAAACCACAACAAAATGAAGAGGATGTTCAGGGGAAGGAAACCATAAAGTTGAGTTTGGATTCATTGGAGATTCTCACTTGTATGTCTGGTAGCTGTTTCTCACTTTGATTCCCCCTTTGATGAAACTGATCATGTTTTCATCCTGAACAGAGAAGGATCAAGCAGTGAGGAATGGTTGAAACTGGTGGCAGAGTGTGTTTGATGCTGGCTGCTGACCTGAAGGAAGGTGAGCGCTGCCCTCTGCAGGAGGCACTCCGCATAGCAAACCTCAGCATGGAGTTCCTCTGAGGGGAAAAGGATTACCACACGTTTACCTTTAGTGAGACCTCATGGGCTGCAGCTACAGGCCAAACTGAGACCAACACACACTTCTCACAGAATCCACAAACCAAAACCTCTCTCTTTACACTGACCTTCTGTAAAGTTTTTGGAGAACGTTGACTTTTTCCTTTGTCTGATGGAGAAAAAAAAGGGAAAGGAAACTATAAATATTTCAAATTTTTCATTGATCAAAGTGACTTGTTGAACGCTGTCCTGTTTTCCCTGCAGATTTGTGACTCAGCTTCATTTAAAGGACATGATGCTGAGGCGAGCTGCTGTCCTCGTCTTAAATTTCCTATCGATGCAACAACTTTTAAGAGGAAACTTGCAGCTCTGAATTCAGCTCAGTGCTCCACAGAGACAATGTTCTCACAGAGGATTCAGGACTAATCGTGATCTCACTCAGCTTGTTCTTTGGTTTTTATGAGGTGGATAATAGGAAGCAGCAAAACATGGATTTAAATCTGCAGCAAATATCTTCTTCTGCCAAAATGTAACTGTTTTACAACCTGATTAGTCCTCTAAAAGTTTCCTTTAAAGATAGATTATTAGTGCAAAGACAATCTGTTTTCACCTCAGCAGCTGACTCAGCTCAACATGAATTTTCTTTACTTTCTTTTGCATGTCTCTGATGCAACATTTCTCTCTGAAGTTTTGGGAAAGTCTCACCGCTGACACAGAGCTTGCGCCTCCTTCATGGTGCTTCCTGCAGCCAGAATGTGCTCAGGATCAAAGGTCATCATGGCCTTCATTTCTAAAATAGTGGCGTAGGTCAGAGCGTGGTACATGCTGTCTTTGGACCTGAAAGGAAGATATAATCATTTATTATTACTACTGTATGCATGCAGCTGCTGATGAAGTTGTTTGAGTGTTCGAGTCAGACACATTTTTCCCAGCTGATTTACTTGTTGAACTAGTTCAAAAGAAAGACCTGCTGCTCCAGTTTCAAACCATCAACACGAATGATTCATCAGAAAAGAGCAGAGAAAAACCACAGATCCACAGAACTTTCCCATTTAATGGTGTAAAAAACTGAATGTGCTCAGTTTATAATTGTGTTTACATGCAAAAAACACAAGCTTGTATCGTGCATGTTACGCTAACAGGAGAGGAGCGAGGAATGTCGTCAGTCTGCTCGGCTTCACTGCTGCTGATCACAGATCGTCTCATGTGATGCACTCACACCGGTCAGCTTTCATTATCACATAAACTATAATTAGAATAATCTGATTTTTTTTTTGTGGAATGAAACTGAGCACAATGCAAACCACAGAGCATCAGAATCCTGCTTTACTTCAGCTTTATTCATAAAGATGCATCTTGAATCAGCTAAACTAAGAGCCTAACACTTTAACTTGAACCCAACGTGTTTCTTTCTGGTCCTAACTAGGTTACTGAAAGACAAACAAGAAAGCTGAAAACCAGGAAGTAAGAACAGCAGGCCGACAGATTTGCCTTCACAAATTTTCTCAAGTTTATTTAAACACAACAGCAAACTGCAGCTACTAAATTGGAACTGTGGCTTTATTTGTTTGCAGCAGCTGCATCTCCCTCCTTTCTTTCTCCACCACCGTGATGTAAGGAAGGAGCTGCAATGTAATTTCTGTAAATCACTTAAATGCAGGCACGCCTCAAGTTCAGCTCTGCACACATTAGAGGAAATCAGGAAGTGAAGCAATGGTGAGAGCACCACCACAGTCAAAATAGTTTATTTTGAACAAAATGCATCTGAATCTGACTGTAAACACAGCGGATAACCTGCTGAGCAGCAGGAGTAAATGTGATTTTGAAGGCTGATCTTGGGTATTGAAGACTCAGGTAGGAGACACAAACTCCTAATACCAAATATCTGCTCTTTAAAATGTGAGAAATACACTTTTAGTTATATCAAAATAGTGTTCCTCTGAAACGTCGACTAGATTTACTTCTAAAATGTATTTGGCTGCTTGAGTTTGTGACTTTGAGACTTTTGTGGGCAAAGGTTCCTGTAGGAGTGTTTCAGTATAACAAACGTTCTCCCTAAAGGAGCATCTCCAGTGCCGAACTCAGACTAGCAGTTCTTCCTGTTGGACATACAGGAAAAAGTTATTATTAATAGTTATATTTTATTCTGTTTTCTGGCATTAATGTGCTTAATTAAACCAAATCAGCTTCAAACAGCCTGATTATAAAATAAATTTTTCTCAGAGAACACAACCCTCAACAGGCTGCTGGAACGTCTCAAAATAAAAACATAAACTGTATCTGATGATCTGCACAAAATCACCAACACAAAGTTCAAAATGACACAAAGCTCTTAGGACTGTTAGCTCTAACTGAAAGGAATAAACTGGGGCTAAGGAGTGGTCCAGGATGAAATACCGGCAGCGGTGTGATAATGTTTCTGATAATAGCACCGAAAATAAGACGTGAATAATGGAGTAACTTGACGACAGCGTGGAGAACGAAACCCGAGGCATGCTGGGATTCTTAGGATGGAGTTCGTCTTTGTATTTGACTCGAAGCACATAAAAACTGTGGATACAAGTATCCGCTTCTGACCTGAAACACTGAGATCGTTTCTACTTTAAATAAATCATTAACCCTTTGATGCACCTTCAAAATGATCCTTCCACACGAAAATGTGCTCATAAAAAAATCAAACTAAAATAAATAAATGTTTTGTTGCATTATTTTAAAACCAGCATTAGTTCTAATCATTCTTTTAAAAATATTAATGCATTTTTACACATTTTAACCTTTAAGCTCAAGTATTTGTCATGATGCAATTCCATTTTACGGCCTAAAACACAACAAATGATTTATTTTCAGTCAACTTAATTTCTGGATCATTTGGTTTGCCGTCTCTTTTCATGTGGTTTATGTCTCTCGTCTCTCTGTGGATGGGGTTTTCCTGATCTGTCTGAGCAGGGCAGGATTTTAAAAAGCACAATGAATCATCGATAATATGCATAACAGAATAAAAATGACAAACACAGAATGTGCGTGGGTGCAGCAAAGGGTTAAAGGACAATTCTGTTTCAGTTTGACTGAGTGATGGTCACAGAATGAGAAAGCAACTGTCAAAAGTTACTGAAAATACTACAGAATTATTTATGAGTGTTATGATCATACGGTTTGATGTTTTTTTGTCTGCACTAATTTGACAAAAAGCTTTAAAAATCAAAAAGTTTTCACGCAATCCTCTGCAAAAAATCTGATATCAAAGACATAACTAAATAGGTATGTATGCATGCACAGGAGTAAAGCAAACGGGGTTATTTGAATTCATTTGATTTGAGAAAAGTGATGTTAATAATAAATGTTGACTTCCTCATGTTCTCAGGTTGTTAGCTGCCGTTCTAGAGCAGAAATGTCAAAACATGAAGAAAAACTGACCAAAAAAGTGAAATAACACAAGATTTAACTGAAGGTTAATGAGGAAAATGCAACATCAGACTCTGTACATAATGTCTAATTAAACCTACAATGGTAATATTTTCAATTAGCTTTGAGAAATGGGGAAAGAAATGAAAATAAATACAGAGCATGGAAGATTTCATGTGGCCAATCTGGGAGCAAATGTTTTTATTTTATTTTAGGACGCAGATTTGTAGGAACTGTTTTACTGAGTTAATGGAAACGATAAGAAGCATGGAGGATGTCTAACACCTGAACCAGAAACTGGGTCACCAGAGGTCAGATCTCCATTGTTAGTCAAACTGGTGCACGATCCAGTTACATCAAACAGCGTCTGCAGCCAGATCACAGGACTAGATCTAGACTGAACTACAGTAGTTCCCCTTACAGTCAGCTCCAAAACAGAATTCACTTAAAGTCAAAGAGCAACACAAAGACCAAGAGGTGAGAGTTTTTGAGAAGGACAGCTGTTAGCTTCTGACTCATGTTGCATGTCTTACTTGCATCTGAGGCGATCCTGCGCCTCCTCGAAGTCATTTCTGAGGAACAGATCCAAGGCGGCCATGCAGTCCTCCAGAGCCAGGGACAGGTCAGATCGCGAGCACCTGCAGAACCAGAGACAAAAATCAGCTAAATAAAAGGGTTAGCCGTCACTGGTTACAGCTTCCGTTTATACACAAAAGTTAGATTTTATAACAATAACATTCCTCCGTTTGACATTTTTCAAAAAGAAAAACTGATGAACGTAATCCACCTACATCGTCTCTCATTCATACCATCAGGATTCAGTGGTTCCTCCTGCTGGTAATGTTTAACACACAGCTAATGCTCATTTAGATCAGAAACAGGAACAAAAAGGCCTCATGATGAGACACATTAACAACCTGGCTAGGTGAGAATGGATCGGTTAGCAGGACACTGCAGATCATACCAAAAATCAGCTGTAATTAAAGCTGCTGTGAAACCTGCAAATTCACAAGCATTGCAGGTAGTTTCAGGCTTAAAAGATGAAGAAAGATGCTGACTCATGACAATGTTGCACACTTCGTGCTGCGTCATGCAGATGACTCTGACATGACGAGTCTACAGTATGAGCCCAAGTTCTGACTGAAAATGGTTTATTTTAGGAGAAAATTAAATTTATTAAATCTGCACCAGGATCAGTCTCACTGTCAGAAACTAGAGGAACACAGGAGCAAAAAATTAACAACAGGTGATAAACCTTAGACTGCTGTCTGTTAGGAACAATAAACTCATCTCACACACACACACGCACGCACGCACACACGCACGCACGCACGCACACACACATGCACGCACGCACGCACACACGCACGCACGCACGCACGCACGCACGCACGCACGCACACACACAGAGCTCTGTGCAGCTCTAGTTAATGACATGCGGGTGACTGGTGAGTTCACCAAATAACCAACAACAAGCTGAGTTTTCTGAGAACAGAACACACACGACTGCTTTGAGGAAAAATACAAAACGTATCATCATTGTTTGTTTTGCACACGAGACGTATGTGAGTTTGAAAAACAGCCAAAGTCCAAAGAAAACTTTAAAAAATATCGATAAACAATCAATAGTTCAAGATCACACTGAACGTTTACAAGAAACAAAATATGAAGAAATCAGGAACGGTTCAAGATTTTTGCACAGTACTGTGTGTTTTTAGGATTTTTAAAGTCTACTAGCCTCTTGTTATATTGATATCAAAGTGTGAACAAATCTATAGAACAGAGTAATAAAAGTTTATAAACTATTCAGTCACTAGTTGTTCTTTAACAGATGACAGGAAGTACAATAATACATCTAGTTAAGGGACACAGTGATGTCAGTGATGTGATGAATGAAGCTGTATAGAGTCACATGTTCCTCCACATGTGATCTCAGACTAAAACTATAACGTTTCCTCTCTCTGTGGGAGTAAAGTGCAGCTGATACGACGTCACATTTTCAAAACTTTATTTAACAAAAGCACTATTTTAGAAAACTCTAATTAATGTTTCTACACAGTTTTAACTGTAGAAATTGGGATATGTCTATCATACTGTGACATCATGTCTTTAATTTAAAAACATCAGACCTATAAGCTCTCTTATGCAGGAGTTTAACAACTATGAGTGAGACTCACACATTTACAGAACGCCTGCACTTTGAGCAGCACGTGTTCGTTTAACACCCTTTAGTTTAGGACAGGATAGCAACATTATTAAAGTTAGAAAATGTTAAAACAGAATCCCTCCAGAGACCAGCAGTCCAGGGGGAATGTTTCTACTTGTTTTCACATCTTTTTGTCTGCAGCTTATATCAATAAACTTGTGGCATCGTGTCTCCAAATCGATGGCTCTCAATGCTGGGGTCAAGTTTCCTCTTTGGGTCAGGAGGGACAACGCTGGGGGTTTGGAGACGACCTCCATAAATTAAATAACATTTAAAATACTTCCTATTAACGATAATGAATATAAAAACAAATGCTGAAATCAACATGTGAGATTTGAAAACAACAATCCCTCATATGAAGCTCAACACTCACTACAGTCAGGACTCAAGGTGGCTGGTTGCTAGGTAACCACTACAATCCACAACCCACGACTGTATAAAATGAGACACACAAACACTGGAAATGAGGAACTCAAGTTCAAATGGTTTAGAAACTTATTTTAATTGATATAAAAACTTGTTTATATGGTTTTTTTACTCAAACTTTAAAATCTAAAACAGATGTCTGAATTTTGAACGTTTCTTGTAAACAGATTTATCACCTGCAGGATTCTGATCACCTGCAAAATGACTGCTGCTCAGACAGTTTCGATGAATTCAGAAATCTTATCAGCAAACAAACAGAGGTCACTGTGTCGTCAGCGTTCAGGTCAATCAGACACAAACAAACACTCAGCTGTTTTATCGTTTCGTCAGATCTGGACAGAGCTGGCTGATTGGGAAAACAAGGTTTTAGCTCCTTCAGCACAATTTGAGACTCAAAAACACCTTAAAGGAAATGAAGCAGTGACAAACTCTGGTCTGCTGGAGGGAGGGATAAGCCGGCGATTGTGTGAAAAGGAGAAGAGATTCAGGATGTTCAGACCACGCATTGTCCCAGTGATTTAATAAAGTTTCAACTCAGCAATTCTGCTAATTTCTCCAGAGAGCAACTTGCACTATGCTGATCATTATCAGGCGACTGCACACATAAAACCATCACTGTACGGAGTTGATCTCCACCTCACACACACACACACACACACACACACACACACACACACACACACACACACACACACACACACACACCGGAGCAGAAGAGTGACGAAGCATTAGTTTGTCGACTCTGCTCCACAGAGCTTTTATTCCAGCTGATGTTCAGAGGCAGCGTGCATCGAGCTGTGATACAAAACAATAAACTGAGCCAGTTAGTACACATGCCTGAGTTTAAGCACAAACACATTTTCCCTCTCATGTGACTGAGCAGATAAAAAACAGCACGCCATCCTAACACGCAGCGGGTGTCTTACCCATTGGACAGAGTCTCTTCTTCTTGTGACATTTTCATCTGGCAAAGTGTGTGAAAGGAAAGACACACAGACCAAATAGAAGTGAGAGCTCCAGGCCTTAAGCGGCTGTGCAGAGTAATGATCTGTGTCTCTTTCTGAGGCTGCAGACACAAGAGCAGAAGCAGCAGAAAGGCAGAAACACAGAGGGGGAGAGGAGGAAGAATGAATGAGAGAGGGAGGGAGGAAGAGGCTGGACGCACAAGGAACAGCAGCCCTTAATGAGACTGGGATGACTATCACACATGAGAGGAAAACACACAGTCTGTCTGTGCTGCCCCAACACACACATGCACACACACACACGAGTCTGCCCCACTTCTTCCAATCAACTGCTTCATCCTACACACACTGCAGTCTCTGCTCTGATTGGTTACAGTGAACTCAGGGGAGGGATTAAACTGACCACAGCTTCACAGCCTGACGACTAAAAAACCAAAAAACAAGAGTCAAGAAATAAAATGACATCTTTAGATCATAAATCTCCCAAAACATAAAACACAGCCTACAGCTTCAGCTCAGAGCAGGTGGAAATTAATTTTAAAAAAAGGTTTGCAGGAGTCTGCTGCAGCGGCAGAAACGAAATCCTGCAGCAAGTCCTGACAAAAAGGACGCAGAGGAAGCACAGCAGCTCCAAAAAATGTCAAATCATGACTAAAACAGGAACACGGTGATGTAAACAGCACAAGACGGGCTTCACGCTGCAAGGCTAGTTTTAGATTCACTAATAAAAACAAGCTTTACTGGTAATATTTACATGAAATGTGCCTTTTCTGCTCTAAGAACTAAAATATCTGCTGCAGAAAAGCTCTTTCATCTGTCTGAAGATTACAGGGATGATGAGTCATCCTTCTGAGAAAAGACAGGCAGGATTAATGTGTCAACACAGGAAAGAATGTACCGCTGTGAGCAAGAGACCATTCAGCTAGTTAGAGGTAAAGCAAGTTATGAAAAAAAAACTTATAAAGAATATTCAGGACAAGAAATCATTATTTTATCAGTAAAATTATTAAATTGTTCATTATAAAACTGTTAAAATAAAGATCAATTGTCCAGGGAAATAGATCCATATGAGGTTTGTTTATGAATGAATCAACCTCTAGTCCAAACTGCTCCACACCAACAAGACTTCCTGGTTCTGACTTCCTTCTGACAAAAAGCCACCAATCAGAAACCAGAAGGCGTTAGGTTCAGGTGAATAAGGAAAAAACAACATTTAGAGAGCTGAGGATGTAAATATGTACTATGTAAAATACTGTAAACTAACTCTATTAAATGAGGTAACCTTTCAGATGTGTTTTACTTTGAAATCAGAAGTTTGTCATTTTTGAAGAATGAGACTTAAAAGCAGATTGGATAAAAAAAAAAAACAGGCATCTTTAACTTAGTGTAGTACTACTGGTCTTGGAGTAATACTACTGGCCTTGGTGTAATACTACAGGCGTAAAGGATTATTTAAAAAAAGACGTAAAGACCAGTTTTACGAGGTGGACAGGAAGAGTGAATGAGAAGTTTTCTTGTGATTTTATGTCGTTAAAATTAATTTCGGTGTTTATTACAAGTGAATCTGGGGAAAACACAAGCAATCTGTAATTACTGGGTGAAACAAGAGATGGATAAAAGAAATGAGACAAAAATGTTGTAATTTTTGAGGTAACAGCTCTTCGTTTAGTTTCATTTCTCCAGAGGGTTTTCTTCTCTACGATCAGTGAGCGCTCAGAGCTCAGTCTTACCCGTTTGGTGGATCTGTCGACCCCGGAGCATCTTTGCTGTCTGGCAGCTGTAACCTGAAACACAGGAACAAAATCGAGGCTGCTCAGAGGAGAAAATGTAATCTCACGGGATGAAAACCAGCTGAAAGCGCTGCTATTGTTGAAGAAACACAAGCGTGGGAGCCAGAGGAACACAGACAGCGATACGTGTGACACTCCCAGGCTGTGTGATGTGTTTGGTCCTATAGATATATCATCTGACATCCTGGAGAAATCTGGTGTCTCTGATCGACTTACTTAAAATCTGTGATGATGGGATCCAGTTCAGGGCTGTTTATGACCGACAATCTGAAATAAGAAATGAAGATCAATCTGACAGCATGTAGAAGTTGTTGTTTTTTAAAGAACTTATTTTTGTCCCAGTTCCTTTTGTTCCTGACTATAAGAGAAGAAAGAATAGCTTGAAAGCACAATGTGAACATACCGGCTCGGGGAGTCCATACCGTCCCTCACACCCCTGTGAGGAGATTAGAGAGAAAACGTAAGAAGTCACCTTATGTGAGAGGAGGAGGTCAGAGAGGATCTAGGACTAGAAAGTTTGATAAAACTTGTGTAAAATCAAAATTACGAAGGCTAAAAATCATCCATTATATCTACAATCTACAAACACCTTCTCATATTAGTAACTTATTAACTAAACTCAGAGTTAAATCCTCCAGTGGGTCACAAGATAAATGAGTGAATGAGAAGTTCTGATTTTAAAAAATCAAACCTCTGATCTTTTATATAAATCAGAAGTGCAAAACGTTTTCTGGCATCAAATAGTTTATACAAAAAGTCGGTTAAATCTTGAGAAAACCTTGTTTTTTCTGTCATTTTGTAACTTTTTTATAGATTATGTCATCAAATCATTAGTGTTATTATGAGTAAGTTACCCAAAGCAGAATGAAGAGATAAAGTATAATTAAAGTAAATCAAAGTGTTTGAATACATGTTGTTTATAATATTCTTATCACGTGGGTCAGTTTCCATTGTGATCTGGACAAACAGCATCAGGAAAGAAATGTTGTCTAACTGGATAAGAACTGGTTACAAAGGTGATTTAAAGAGAACGCTAACACAACTCAAATCCTTTATCAGTTTACTTTTGTTTTACAGTAAAAAGAAAAATAGATGAAGGATTTATTAGTTTTATTTTCTGACAGTTGACGGCAGCACTTAATCTTATCTGTATTTTATCTTTAGATAACATCATGATTACCTTTAAACCACCTCTGCTGGTCTTTATGAACCAGGCTGGGCCCAGGCCTGCTCTGATTTCCTCTCTTTTTTCCTCTTTCTACTCACTTGTTGCTGTCATCCCTCTTCACGCTTCGTCTCCAGGTAAAACTCATCCCACAGCGCCAGGATCAGGAGGGACAGAGCAGGAGGATCACACACACATTCTCTCTCACACACACACCGACAGGACGGGACTGGAGCAGCAGGACTCTCACTAACACGGACTCCAGTGAGGGAGAGAAGCTGAGCCTCTTCCTGCTTCCTGACGTGGAAAAGGTGTGTTGTTCTCATCAACATGAGAAGGAGTTTTAAATGCACAGGAATGCAGCTCAGCCTCACGGTCCTAAACTCCTCCAGGTTATGTAACATGTCTAAAATCACCTCAAGTCTACTATAATATTGTGAAATGAAAAATGCAAATTGGTAAGATTTACATTTTAAGGTGTTGAGGAATAAAATGTTCCCACACTTTATCCTGGTTGTATATTTACAGTCATGGCTGTTTTTACTGCAGGTTTTTACTTGCTGGTGGTTCTTTTTGGTTAGGAAGCGGTTTGGGGTCACGGATCCAGGGTTTGTTATTGGAGAGGCGCTTCATTGTTCTGGTGTGGATGATGGCATTGTCCACACAGATGTCTCACAGCATCCTTGCAGAATTTCTTCATCTTCCTGCAACCATCTCCTTATTCTTCTGCTCACAGGTCGACTCTTAACAAGAGGTTTGTACACAGAACAGAGAAATACAAGATTATGATCTACTTTGCCAAGAGCAGGTCTTGCAGAGGAGCTGTATGCGTCCCTAACATTAGAATAGAGCAAATCCAGAGTTTTTTCTCCGGTGGAGCAGTTGACATAAGCATTGGAAATAAAGAAGAGGGAGAGGTGCATGGTTAAAGTCTCCAGATCTTGCCACAAATGCACTGGGGTGCTTTGTCTGTAGCCTAGCAACAACTGATGACATCACGAGCAGAATCTGCAGCACTGGTAAACTTCCTTGGCAGATAATGTGGAGGAAACCTACAGCTAGCAGGTCAATAACTGAGCTGTAGTGATTATATTTCACATTAGCATGACCTGGATTACACAATCTGTTGACGAGCACTGCTAATCCACCTCCTTTGCTTTTTCTGCTCCTCATCAGATCTTCTCCATAGACAGGGCAGAGCGACGTCGGAGTCGGGGATATGATCCTGCAGCCATCTCAGCGAAACACGATACTGCATTGACTCCTCATCAGAACTTCAAGATCATCCATCTTATTTGCAAGAGATCTCATTCCTTATGATTGATGGAAGCCATGGTTAAGTGTCCTTTCCTGTCACCAGTATAAAGTGGTCATTTCCAGAATATTTGAGTCAAAATTATGAGGTTACAGACTTCTGTTATCAGACAACATATTTAAAAATAACATTTAAATATCAATACTTCATCTGCATGAAATAAAAATTTAGCTGCAGAAAAGACAAAACCAGATTACTTTTCATATTTATTCTGTTTTAGTTAAATGCATTACATAGTCTGGCAAAATCTCCCAATAATGATTCTTCTTACAAGTTAAAAAATACAAAATAAAATACACTTAGCTTGAGTTTTAAAAAGACTTTATGAGTAAGCCTGCAAGTCTAAGTGGTTCTGGGTTTGTCTGTACAAACGTTAGCTATATAGTGGCCTTTGAAAGTGACAAACTATTAACTCTGGCATTACAGGAGTCAGAGAACACACATGCAAACTTTCTTTTGAATTTACAATAAACTTCAACGAGACACTATTTAGTAAAAAGTGCTGCATTTACTAGACAGTAAGTTGGTTTAACATAAAAAGACACATGGCTAAAAACAGAAAACATAAATGATAAGTGCCATCCGTAATGCTGTGCTCTATTTGGTCAGAAATGAGAGAGATGAAAACAAACCTTCAGCTGCAAATTCCCTCATCATAAACCTTTCATCAGTGTTAAATAACATTCCTGGGAGAAACAAAAGTATACAAAATACATCACCTCTAGGTAGACAGCTATAGGTTTGAAACAGTAGCAGGATGCAGTGAAATGTGAGCTTTTATCCTCACAACACGAGGAGACATTTTGCAAGTGAAATTCTCAGACAGAAAAACAAAAGACATCATTTGCTGGATGTGGACTGAAATCCATCGAGTCTGCCACAGAGGAAAAGTACTATGGACAAATAAAGTTAGCACTAAGGCTAACAACACAAAAAGCACCGTTTGTGGCACATTTTCAAATGCCATGTGCTAAAATAATTGCACAGTTATGTATGAATTAATAATCACTCAAACTAACCATAAAATTAAAACCCAAACATCGTTGCTGAAATCCTTAATTTTACATTTGTCACATTTATAAAATGTTTAAGATATTTAATAAAAATGTTTCAAAATATAGGGAATATTTGGGTGAGGGTCAAAACGTTTTATTCTGCTGTAATGTGCACCAACTAGTTAATGCTTTTCAAGGTGAGTGTAGTTTTTTCTTCAACAAAACTTTGAACAGTATTAGATTCATTATTACAGGAAGAAGTCAAACCTTAAGGACTCCTGCTGAAGGACCTGACTGGATTTGCTTCCCTGATCTGCTCTTCAGAGCAGCATCCCATTTCAAAGAAACGACTTGATAATTAAGACGTTTCATTTTGTTACAGGATGCAGAATAACACCTCGTGTTTTTCAGGTTACCAACAAGCAGAAGGGAAGTTTGGGGATTTCTGGGTTCTATAAAATTAGCACATCTACTAAAATCTGTGTGAATTCTCACAGAGAGTAATGATGAGAAAGAGAGATGTAATAAAGTGTAGCGAGTTTGGTTAGTGGCAAAAAGAGCTATTTTAGTTGTGAGTGCATTTTAATAAATTACATTCTGAAGAGTTAAAGTAGTATTTGTAGCCATGTTTGGAAAAACTCAGGATTCATTTTCTCAGTGACCAACGATCCACTCCTCCATACGGAGTCTTTCCTTCAGTCAAACCTGTGGAGACGACAGGATGGAAAAACGTTCTGTAATGCCAGTGAACAGTGAGCAGTCGAGGGGGGGTTGAACGGTTCAGAAATCGGTTTCTAGTCGCCGTTTGGGACAGCAGGTGCTGCTGCATCAGTCCTATGCAGTCTCCTTTTGCTTTGGTGCTTTCTGGGCCGTGCCGCTCCAGCTGAGGTGGAGAGCCTCCTCAGGAGAGTTCAGACTTGCTGAGAGCGATGGCAAGCTCCAGGTCCTCCTGCTCCTGCTGGGTGAGCCTTGCAAGTCGCTCCTTTTCCTCTCGCTCGCTCTCGCGCTTTGCCCACTCTATCATGTCTTCCTCGGTTGGATACTGCTCCATGAAACAGAAACAAATAAACACAGAGAGCACACATTGGATGGAGTTTCTTCCGAATAATCCACTCCCACACTCATTTCAAAATGAACATTTGGTCTCTTCATTGCTCATGACATTTTATTGCTACCAGCAGCTAAAGAACTCCATTCATCTGAATAACATTCATGTCAAGAGTGACAATTTGTCATCCCTCGGGCGAATGTCTTCCTCAGCTTCACAGAAGCATGTGATCAAAATAAAAGCAGGGACTGAAATTTTGACCATCAGTCAAGCTGGGATTTCCAGTAAGTCGTATGATCGGCATCACACCAGTCTAAAGGTCCACAACCCCAAACGTAGCAGCAAAGGAGCTTCAAACTGAACAGCCCACTGGTTCAGTAGGTGATCACGTTACAGACATGCACCAGTAAGCTCATCCCATGCTATGATGAACTAACAGAAGCTACACAGGTCATGGAGAGTGTGTGTGAAGCCATGCAAAGAAAAGCAATGATCATGATGACCGCTTGTAGCCATGATGATTATGGTGGACAATGTGCAAAGCATGCATGTTGAGAAGAAGCATAAACTGAACCAATGAGAAATCATGCAGGTGACCTCAAACACCAGTGACCTCAAGTAGGAGGAGAGATGTTTATATCAGTTCTTTAAGAACTAATCTCCAGATCTGTTCACGTTTGTTTGTCTTAATTTAAATTAAGCTCTTTAATATAAAAAAATTGTGTTTTTGCATGTTTTTATATGTAAATGCACCACGAGGCAGATCGTCTGCTTGTATATTCTAATATACATAAAATGACATGATTAGTCATAAAAACTGTTCAAAAACAATCTCTCACAAGTAAAGAATGAAGAACTTAAAATGAAAGCTTCTAAAAGAATCATCTACTTAATTCTCTCTATATAAAATATATGAATACATGCACAATGTCTGGTAAATAAACTAGAGATGGTTCCCTTGATTTAACACTTTATTAAAGTTTTTTTTTAAACAAAGGTTTAAAAACACAGAGTGAAAATACAGGCAACACAATGCAGATCAGACAGGGGCCAAAATGGAAGCAAATGGATAAATGGATGAGCAGATAAACGAATAGATGGATGAACAGAGGGATGCATGAATCAATAAATAGCAGCACGAATAAAAAGAAGGAGTAACAAAATACTGATTTGAGGGATGATGAAGGCAGTTTGTAAGTGAACATCAGCCAGCCAATCAAAACACAGTTAGTGCGTGCAGGTCAGGGTTTGATAGAAACATGCAGGCGAGGTCATGAAAATCAACTCGGTATCGTCCAACCTACAATCACAACTTGGCCTCAAAGTTTCTGGAAGCATTAAGGGGAGGTTTGTGCAGCTTTTATAGCAAACGTGTGATTAAATGAAGTGTTTCAAGGGGATTTCCCCACTGTGGGATCAATAAAGTAAAGTAATTCTGAAAAAGGCCCCTAAGGCTTCACTTAAATACCTGTTTTTGCAACGATTTAGTAAAATAAGGTATGAAATGGTATTTCACTCATGAGGCATGACACAAAAGCTTGTTAGCCAAGATCTGCTGAAGCATTCTTACATAGAGATTCTGAGCTTCTGCAGAGACTGAATAACCTGTTTGACTCAGTTCAGATGCAATTAACACTTAACTGAGACACAATTATCAATAAAAGTAGCTTAAAATCTTGCTAATTCTGCCCAATATAGTAAACAATGTTAGATTCTACTTGCTTGCACGTGCACAGGGTGTAATGTCAGGGTGCTGTGTTGGGATGTTTAACATTAGCCAGACTCAAGCAGCCTCTCAGCTCTCCATTCACTGCCAAACGCTAGAGGTTACTTTATACCAGACCGCTGTGGCTGAACATTAATTCAAATATATTAATTATTTACAATTTTTTAAGGACATTTATGTACTTTTTTCACAAATTAAGACAAGGTCAGTTTTAAAGCTTAAGTTAAGCAAAATCCCAAAATGAGTGTGCAACAAACAAGTGATCTTAAAGCAAGAAAACATCACTAATAAAGAGCTAACGTATATACAAAAGCAGCAGGTGGGATACAAAAAAACAACAACAGCCCCAAAAACTGATCAAACAATTAAATAATTAAGTATGTAGTTTTATTTTTGGGTTGGTTCAACTGGCAGTGAATGGAGATGTTTGAAAAGCTGACCTGATTTACTTGGTGGAAGCTACGCTCCCAAAAAACATTTGCAGGGAAGAAAAGAGGGTGTGTCTATTGACATTCAGGTGGAGGTGAGGGAGATGACGAGGGGGAGGTGCTCACTTTGTCAAAGCTGGCAAATCCATCAACTTCCCGCACGCTGTACCGAGGAGGGGAGGAGGGGGCGAAGGGGTCAGCTAAAGGATCCTTGGCAGGCAGGGAGGAGGAGGAGGAAGAGGAGGAGAAGTCTCCTGAGGTTTGTGGGAGGAAGTGTCCTCTTCGCTGGAAGGACTCAGAGGATTCTGTCCTAGAGATGGACGATCTCTTACCTGATGAAGCAGAAACAGAGGACACAGAGTTTGTTTTGACTGACATCGTTCATTCATCTCCACTTTTACAACCATCCAGCTGCGTCACTGACCTGGAGGTGGAGGGGGAGGTCTAGTTGGGGTGCCCGTTTTAGGAGGCAGGGCTGGGGGCACGTCAGAGGTGGGAGACTGGCTGTCTTCCTGGAACAGGTTCTTGTTGTTGATGCCAAACTGGTCAGGACCATTTGACTGGAACAAGAAGTTTAAACCCCAATTTAATTTCTGGAAAAGCTCAACGTGTTCAGTAAAATATTTATTCTAGATCTAATGTTCGTAGGAGTTTTCTTTCCAAAATCAGAGAATACTGATCAATCTTCTCCTTTAGCTGGAGTCACTTTAAATTTTATGAATTCAGTGTTAAAATAATTTCCTTTTCCTCTAAATTGAACAAATGTTGCAGTTCCTGTGAAATGCAGGATATATTTAAACTCTAAACATCACCTTTGTTAGAGCAGTGAAATCTGCAAAGCCTCCCCCAAATGATTCATTACCAAACACAGCAAACGGATCTGAAAAACAAAACAAGAGGCTTTAACGCAAAGTGAATAATTTAATTTAATAGCTGTAATGTTTTCTGTCTCCACAAGGTGGCATCAAGCCTCAAGTCTCACCTGGATCTGAGGTGGCGTTCACTGTAGTACCTCCTGGAGCAAAGGGGTCATTTGCTGGTGCAGAATCCTAAACAGAGTGAAAAAGTGATGTCAATATTTTTGGTCAACAGATGCTTGTACATGATTAAAGTTGTGATCTATTAGTTAAAAAAAAAAACACCAGACCACAGCTGATTCAATAATCTGACTTTATATTTGATATTTAATAAGTCTGAATGTGCATAAAACCATTTAGCTTCTTTTACAGAACTTAATAGTTTGCATATAACATAAAAACTACACACATTTGCCTTCACATAGTCATAAACGATGCCGTTTCCTCTACTTTTTTTCCCCACTCACCAAAGCCATATCAGAACTTGTAGGAGAGCAGCTGAAGGGATCCGACCCCCCGTCCTGTGATTTAAATGGATCCGTCTCTCCTGAGGTTTTCATTTTGCCTCCAAATGGGTCAGAGTCAGTCATGTTGGTTCCCGTGGAGCTGAAAGGATCCTTGGATGCTGGAGTTGGATTGGTGGTTTTGGAAACAAAGGGATCCTGGGCTGCTGCTGCAGCTGTATCATTTAGCTTGGCTGCAAACAGGTCTGGTTCTGGTATGCCGGGGGTAGTACCAAATGGGTCAGCTGAAGCAGAAAACGGGTCCTCTGGGGAAAAAGCAGTGTTGGAGGTCTGTGCAAAGAAGGAGTCCGCAGCAAATGGGTCTGAGCCTTTAAATGGATCTCCTCCAAAAGGATCTGGCATCAAATAAAGCAACAAAAAAAAAGTACATTTGAGATTATTTCACAGTTCATCACTTCAAGAGAGATAATGAATAAAAAAACTGACCTGCAACGTTTGTTTTAGCAAAAGGATCATCTTTAAATGGATCATCTACAAAAGAGAGACAATCTTGAACACTTCCATGCCATAGTGGTTGGACTTATTACACTTGACTCTTTATTGTGACAACTCACGGTCAGTAAAAGGGTCCGAGTGGAAGAAGTCGATCTCAGGCAGAGGGGGCGGGTCGACCTGAGGAGGTAACGAGGTGATGGTTGCTTCTGTAGGGTCTGCTGGCTCCGGTTTGTTCTCTGGTTCTGGGGAATCAACCTGTTGGGAGGTCACATGGTTCTCAAACTTTAGCATTACAAAAACACAAGAAGATTGTCTGTACTGTATCAATTTATAAATGTTTTAGGATTTCATTAATCCTGAGTCTTGAATAAACAACTGTACAGAACATAACTTGGCAAGAAATCTGATAAACTTCAAAGATGATGCTCAGAAACTTAAGAAAATATAAGTTTCCTACAGTTGGATTCAACACATCTGAGTAATCTAAACGTACCTTTAGTGGGGTGCCTTTAGGTGACTCATCTTCATCATCAATGATCTCAGGGGAAACATCAGGTGTAAGGCTGCTGTTTTCCTGATGATTTTAAAGAAAATAGAACAATGCTGAGCACCTTTAAAGAGTCTAAGATGAGATATTTTAAATACATCTGCTGTATAATGACTGAGCAACCAACCAAATATAAATTAGTATTTGTAAATGTATTTTTAGTGTAATTATTACCCCAACAGTGCCCTCTTGTGGTTTAGACAGACTGTTGTATAAATCACAGGAGGCTAAACTAATATAGAGATCATCCAAGGCATCGGGTTTCATCTTTTCTTCCACAGTCTTTGGACTTTCTTTCTCATTCTCTTCTTCTCCATCTTTCACATTGACTTCTTCTTTCTCCTTTTTGTCCGACTGTTCTTTCTGCCGACTGCAGACAGCAGGCGGTTCTTCCTCCTTCAGCTCTTTCGGCTGGTCTTCGTGGAAGAGGTCCAGCTCTGCTGTGGGGCCAGGTGATCCATTCACCATGACAGGAGAGCTGTCCTCGAGAGCTCTCTTCCAGCTGAGCTGTGCAGTCACTGACCTCTCCTCCACCTGAAGGTCTTTGACTTTCTGCTGAACCTAAAAAAATGGAGGTAAGAAAGCAAATTTAATTTATTTTGTTTAGACTTTAGCAATAAAATAATGTACAGCATCTTTGCGTTAAAGAAGAATGAGAAAACACACTGTAAGAACTATTTATATGTCTACATGATGTCAAGTTCTGAGTCATTTTGCAGTCAGACAGCTCAGTTTGTTTCAGAAAGGTCACGTCTTCAGACTGACTACCTAACAGAAACTCGTGTAAGTTTCTGACCTGTGAAACTTGTGTGAAGGAATCACGCACAGACTCCTTGAGTGGAGTGAGTTGCTCCTGAGCAGCCTGGACCTTCTCCTGCAGCTTCCTGCTCTCCTCCTGCAGAGCCAGAAGCTCCTCTCGTGCCTGGACGAGCTCCTCCTCATACTGACATATCCTGAGTTCCTGCTCCTCGTGCTCTGACTGCAGTGATGAGATCTGGAAAATCAATGGGGATTTCTGGCTTAAAAAGATAATCAAATGCTGAGAATTTCAGTTAACCGCACGTAGTTAAAGGTTCAGTAAGTAACTGATCACAAAAATAAAACCTACAAGTTGGGTCTCTTGGCTGGTCTGCTGTCGGATGTGGCCGAGCTGCTCCTCTAAGGAGCTCTTCTGTTGGTCAAGCTCGTCTAAAGTCTCCTGGACCTTCTGACGCTGAGTCTGGAGTCGCTGTAGCTCCTCGCTCTCTTTCGCCACCTCATCCTGAAGATCCTGCAGAAAACAAAACAAAACAAGGCTTTAAATGATAAAAACATATGCTTGTGAGGTTTCTTTCTTTCTTTCTTTTTATAAACAAACGTATCAAAAAAGAAGAGTTAGCACACAGACTTATGTTTCATTATTAAGCTAATGTCACAAAAACAAATCCTCATTGTCCATGAAAAGTGTCAGTTTGACACATGAATATGTGAAGACTTTTCTGGAAATAAAAACTGAAAAGAAGTGTATAACTGAAATGTCTAAGAACCGACTCTAACTAGAGTATAAATAGCTAAAGAAGCTGGAGAATATCACACAATGCTGCTAAGAGATTTAACTGCATCAGCATCAGACTCCCATGAGACCCATCCTCCCTCACACTGAGACATCCAGACTGAATTCTCAAAAGCACAGCAGATGAGCCCTTTAAGCCCTCGGCTCCTAAAATAGAGCCGATCACTCAGGCTCAGGGGAGACAGACACACCTATAGGAGGAAACCAACATGAGTAACGTTAACCGTTTCTGTACAAGCCTCTCAAACTGCAGAACAACATTATTAATCTCCGGTAGTTTAATTGTGTTAAAGTAAACAACAGCTTTAACAAGTACAGAAGAGAAACATGGTGTTGTTTAACATTAGTTAAGGTCTAGTCAAACAGATAAATACACAAAAAGACAAAATGACAACACATTTTATCCAACCATAATCTGGTTGATGTATTTATGTGAACTGGGAACAGAGAAAAATGCTCAAACAGAAGATTAACAGTGAAACCTTACCTGCACTTCATCGCTGCGTTGTCGAATAGCCTCCTCATTTTCCTTGATCTCTTCTTCCACAGAGCTCTTCTCTCTGGGGGTCCAGAACAAAACACAGAAGTAGTCAGCCATGGAGGACAGACAGGTCAGACCTGGTAATCCAACCCCACCCAGCCACAGCCAGGTGTCTGCTGCTTCACCCCGTTTCTCTAAAACCATCACTTCCTTTCCCTCAACTATCATGGTCCTCTGTTGAAACCACAACTTCACAGAGCAATAAACTGCATCAAAATCTACAGCTGGAGCTGCTGTGTCACAAAATATTCTTAAAAAGAACTTTAGTGTCTAAATCTTCTGGGATGCAGAGCTGTAAGCTGGATGACGGTGATCCGGAAAGCAAGTGTGTGCAGAGAAATGTGTGGGATATGAGGAGTGAGAAGCAGATGGCTGCATGGGGATGGAGGAAGGAGGAGAGAGAGAGAGAGAGAGAGAGAGAGAGAGAGGGGAGAGATGAGTCATGAAGAGCCAACCAGAAACATCTACCATGTGTTCAGTTCTATCTGCTCTTCCTTTTTACCTCACTGCTTTAGACGGCTTCAGATTTTATTTTGGTAATGCATTTTATAACCTCTGTTTTGTATTACTTTGGTCTGGGTGAGATTTTATTCTACACTTTAATTTAGCTCAAAGCAATTTAAAAATTAACTCATTAAAAAGAAGTAAAAATTTTAAATAAACTGTAATAAAGAGGTGTTCTAAAAACCTGCATCAGAAAATCAGACCTGATATTAAGATATTAAGGTTAAAGAAACCGTTACAATAATGTAACAGAATGTATAAATAATTTATACACACTGCTTCAATTTGGATTAACAATTATACATCCTAAATAAACTGTTTCACTGGGTAAAGACAAAAAGATGTCATTTTTGTTTCACTTTCAGATTTCTTATCTAAAAATACATCAAACAAAAAAGCACCTATTCTTTGCCATCCACAGCAGTGCAGGCTAAGAATAAAACCGTCAAACCCACACTCTTTTTATATTCTCGCCCTCACCACACGTCAAAATCTATATTTCATCAGCTAATATTTCAGAAGAAAATCTACCGTCAGCTCTCGTCTGAGCTTACCCAAAATCGTGGTCACAGACATCCTTATTCTGACAAAACCTGAAGCAGCTGCAAATGTACATCATCCTCGTTTTTCTCATTTATATCTGAAGCCTGTTTGTTAGTTTTCATTTATATCTTCCTTACATTGAACAGCCGTCTCACAGTGTGTGTGAGCCTCTTAGGAAGTGTGTGTATTAGAGAGCAGGTGGGCTTGAATGCCATTTTCTCACTTCTCACTTTCAGTTTTCATGAATAGGGAACTTGAATTCTGATAAGTTTAAAAAATAAATCAGTAACTGATGCTGACAACAACAACAAATGCAGCAGCAGCTGAAGAGTATTTTGGCTATAAAGAAAAACATGGAGCATCAAGGCAATAGGAAGTCATGTTTTAAAGTAATCAGATGTATTTTGCAACCCAAGACTAAAAAAAAATATTTTTTTTGTCATTGCAGTCATTGTTAGAGTTGAAACAACTGTTCATCTAGCATCACTGAGCCTGTACTAAACACAGTGATAAACACCACCTTCAGCTGGAACCTGAACAAACTACCTCAGCCACAGTGAAGCTAAACATCTGCAATATTAGGACAATACTGCCCCCTGCTGGTCATCTCAGGTTACAGCAATTCAGCTTCGATTCTGACAGAAAACCTGCAGACAATTTTGTATGATGCAATCTGACATAACTACATTCATACCTGATGATATCAGATGGATATTCCTGTTGAAATCTGGAATAATTATCCATCATTTATATTTCCTGGGATGATAAGTTAAAACAACACGCCAACTTAAGGCCAACTCTTAACTACACCAGGAAAATAACATTCACTGACGTGGCTTCAGCATGAATATGTATGAAGTTTACTTTAAGTTAATATCAGGACAAACACTTACCTTTGAAGTTCAAAAATCTCATTACTGAGAGAGTCCAGCTCTTTAATGGCAGAGAAATCAGCTGCAAGATTAGCAAGGTTGTTCTGCAGAAGAGATGAGAACAATTACAAAATGAGTATTTTATCAGTATTTTTTTAAATCCTTTTATAATACTGGAAACAAACAACCATATTTCCTATATGCTGATTAAAGTACTGTGTATCACTGGGTAAAAGACAACACAGTTACGAGATAAACAGCAAGGCGAGATGAGCACAGTAACAATAAACACACAAAAACCACTGGTGGTTAAGCTGGGAGATAAGTAACATAACTTCTATGTGAATAACTTTGGGCACATCAGTGAAACATACTTTAATAATAACATTTACAACAGATTATTTTCTCTATTCAGGTTCCCTTGAATGAACAAGTAATCAGGGAAAAATTTAACAATTTATGAGTCTCAAGAAACATGACAAGTAACTTCAGTAATGAAAAGCACTTTAACAACCAGAAACACTCACTCAGAAACGCTTTACTGCACATCAAAATGTAAAAGCAACAAAAAAGGAAAAGAAAGAAAATAAGAAACACAAGCAGCAGCAACTTCAAAGAAAAGTCCACTAGACAAACATCAGCACATATCACTTCTTTGCTACATTAGCATTTGTGAGTTGCTTTGGATAAAAACATCTCTCAAATACAGTACATAAACACAAACATTAGGAATAAATACAGCATTAATGTCAGCCAGAAAACACAACCTATATTAGTGCTGATTATATAAAAAACAAAAACCGAATCAGTAACAAACATTAAAAATGTTTTAGACCATGCTCTCTTTTTCCAGCTCAACTTTTTACAAGTGATACCTACAGAGTGAATGAAACATTTCTTCTCGTGTCATTTAGAACTTCGTTTCTTAGTGCGACTCACCTGCTTTATGTTTAGTCTGTCAGACGGAGGGATCATTTCTGGGGACAGACTCTGTGGTGGATCCAGACCTTTTGTCAGCTTCAGATTGATCAGATAAAGCGCCAGAGCAAACTGTTCACGGGTCAGCTTCCCTATGTCTCCAATGTCACAAAGCTCCCTGAGGACAGACATGACAACGTTACATAACAGACCAACGATTTACACCTCAGGCAATGATTATTTTTATAAGCCTGACTGACCATTATGTTCAACAATTATGGAAGCCAATACACAGGATCGTGACAGCAGGACAATCAGCCACATGAAGATAAAAATCTATAGTGATGTTTTACTGGTCTGATGTATAAACATGTGCTGCAGTGCTTTAGTCATTTAAAAAATACCACCTTGTAAGATGCAACAACTAAAACAGTGATTGACCAGAATGTAAAACTGAAATGATCACTCAAGTCTGCAGAAAAAAAAAAAAATCAACTTATTACCCCTACTTACCAAATACGAGCGAGTGTGGCAGAAGGAAGCCCAGTTTTGAGGAAAATATCTCTCACTTCTGCTCCAGACACCAAACCATCCATGTCACCATCTGTCTTGTTGAACAGCTCGTCAAATTTGGCTTTGTCCGCTGAAGACACCACCCACTGTGCAGACATAATAATGCAATTTGATTTTTTGGTCCACAACAGCAGGTGAATGTTAGTACAACCTATAGTTATCACCCAACTAAAACTCAATCTCCACTCACCTTAATACTCCTTCTTTTGAAAAACACACTGAGCAAGCCAGTTTGAAATCATCTTATATTTATGTTGTTGAAATTATTCTACTAGAAGAACAAAAAAATCCAAAGCTTTTCAGGTGCTGCATACAAAGGAGACATAACTTGTACTCACAGGGACAGCTGCTGGTGTGGGGACAGGAGCTGGAGTGGGTTTGGGAGGGTGGGGAATGGTCTTGGAGCCAGCATGGGAGGAGCGACTGTCTTTGACGGAGGGAGGCGAGGGTAACAGAGGCATCACAGGAGGGACAGTGGGTTTTTTTCTCTTAGAGGGTGGAACTAGGGGGGGTGGCAGGGACATGGGGACTGCCTCACCCTCAAGAGCTCTATAGACCAGATACATCGCCTGTAAAAGAGCAGCAAAAATATTAATTAATAGAGTTGACCAGACTGATAATATTCCTGTTTAAAACATATATTAGAGATTCTAAGTGATGTTTCTAACTAGAGGTCTAATATACAAAAGAAGATATCAGATCAGAAACAAGCTAAAAGCGGTCACAACCAAATCCAATGCTTATTTTCTACATGTAACATCAGCTCATGTCTTACCACAGAAAATTCTTCTTTGTCCAACATGCCGTCTCTGTCGAGATCGCTGAGCTCCCACACCTTCAACATAAAGAGGAGACTTCTATTATGATATGTTGGTGTAAATTCTCAGTCAACTTCTACATCGGAGAAACAAAAGAAGCAGCTAAAAACCAGGATGGCCCAACAGAAAAGCCAATTTATCAGGTCAAGATTCAGCAGTTCATCCACGTACATCTCGAGGACAAAGGACGTCCCTTTGAAGACAATAATGTGCACATTC
This sequence comes from Callopanchax toddi, assembly GCA_006937965.1. Lineage (NCBI taxonomy): Eukaryota > Metazoa > Chordata > Actinopteri > Cyprinodontiformes > Nothobranchiidae > Callopanchax > Callopanchax toddi. The sequence continues at coordinate 375,338 of SSNR01000118.1, forward strand.
TGGACAGGGAAAACAGTTGGTTCAATAGGAGTGAAAGAAGCCATCTATGTGAAACATGAAAAACCAACTTTGAACAAAAGAGTTGGCCTCAGGTTTCATCTCTCTAACACCTACAGTGCAGCCTCGACTCGTCCCCCCAGGTAGTTTCACAGAAACTCACACCTTGAGACATGTGACCAAAGCAGTGTGTGCATGCGGGCATTGTTGGTGACATGTTTGGATTGCTAGTGATAACGACACAAAGAGGGACCTGAATATAGGGTAGGGCCAGGGATTCATGTGACCCTAATTGACCCCATTAGTGACAACAATGGCCTCATTAGCGACCTCAGTAACCCCATCAGAGTGAGCGTTTCTGACTACAAACATAAGCCTGATACATCCAGCCTCTTGGGTGAGAGGTGAAATGTCTTCAACAAGAGAAGTCCAGTTGACCTTTTTTTAAGATCCTCTATGAAGATTTAACTTAGCACCAGTTCTGACTTTAAATCTTTAGATCTGAATGTATTTCGGACAATCAATAATCACTGAAAATGAGGTCAGATTAGCCATCAACCTCAAATTTAAAGCCATTATTTTAATTTTTGAAGATCTAATCACGTTGTCAAAAACAAACAAAATATCACAATAAAAAAACACTTAGCAGTTCATACTCTGCCCAGGATGTCCACTGGCAGTTTGGAGTTGAGCAGGACAGGCTTGACCTTATCTCCCGATAGCATCCCTCCTACTGGACCCAGACTGTCAAAGATGGTGTCAAACTTCATTCTCTCCTCAGGCTGTAGAAAAAGTTCAAACAGATGAACAATATTTAGCATTTGAGGATTCATACTTGAACCCCTGCAATGGTTGAATTATAAAAATCCTCTGATTTATGTGGAACATGTTTTAGAAAGAAGGGAAAAACAAAAACTGGTTTGTGTGTTGTATCAAATATATCTGTACTGCAAATATTAATCACATTAGCTCAAAGGGAAATACCATTTCTGTTCTGATTCTTAACCATCACAGAGAGGCTGCATTATAAACTCCTCACCTTAACAACCCAGGGAATGTCTGTGGCCACGCCTCCTGCTAACAGAGGGCTACTTGTGTCATGCTGCAAACATACAAACATAAAAATGTTTAATATTTAATTAAAATTAATGAACTAAAATCAAATGTTTGACTTCAATGATAAGTGGAAACTAAACGTTTGCATCTTCTCATTTCAGTAACAATGTAGAAATTATATATTGTTTTAGGAACTTCCCATTTCCAGAAGCACCATAAAAAGCAAAACCAGAAGATTTATGGTTCACGGCTACAGACTTACAAATTTGGGAGGAGGAACAGCCACATTAAGGCTTTTAAGTGCCACCTCCAGGCCATTCTGAGCACAGGCCACCAACCGCAAGGCTATGAAGAATTGCTGTAGAGATAAGATACAGTGACGTGAACCTGGTGTTGATCCAGTATTAAAACACAACTTATCACATAAAAATGAGTTCCTGATTATGTAAACTCCAGTGTTATATACCTGTTTGTTGAGCGATCCTTTTCTTTCAGCGTCTGACAAATCCCAGATCTAAAAATGACATTATTGCACATTTACTTTTAACACCGTGAACCCTGAAGCCAAGAGAGATGCGTTACTTCTGAGTTGTGTTGAGACTTCACTCACTTTGCCCAGAACCATGTCAGCCAGCCCTGACCGCTTCAAGAACAGAGCTGCATCTGCTGCTGCCACCCACCCACTGCTAGTGGGATCCACCTGCACACAACCACAGGCACAAACACAACCACACAATCAGGACAGCCAAAATGCAGAATTAGTGTTTTAATGTCCACAACAATGACATGAACAGGATTTGATTTCGAACCAAAGCATGGAATACATTCGTAATTTCAGGAAGAAGGGAGCTAATAAAGAAAAATGATCTGTAAGTCCCGTCATGTGGAATACAAGAGTCTTTGTCTCACTTTAACCAATACTGATAATAAACCAAAGATATTCTCTCAGCACTCTATTAGCTTAGTGCGCTATTATAAACCCCACAGGGAACTTCCATGAATGGTTGGCAAAGAGAAACATTACTAATTCATAGAGATACACAAAGGCTGGAAGTGAAAAGGCAGAAGAGAGAACGCACTGCTGATTGCAACACTACAGCTAAACAAAGCAGCTAAAACTAGTTTACATTATTTAAATAGTCAATGTAACACCAGCGCACACAAACACACGGTATTTTTCTTAGTAATTCTACATTTAAAGAAATTTAAGAGCTAAACAAAAACAGCCAATTAATATTAAAATGTCTAATGAACAATAACACTAGACTCTTAATTTAGGTATATTTCCATTACCTGTCGATAATATTTGTCATAGATGGGATTTCCACTGGAGAGCTGAAAAACAAACAACAATTTATTAACAATCACAAGCATTTTATGAGTTTTGCTAATCTCAGTTGAAACCTTTTATATAACAAAAACTTTAAATTTCTGTTACATCACCTGAAATATGTGAACTACTTGTAAGAATACTTTTTATTTACAAACTTATAAAATATTTCCTGGTGACTACAGAACATTTTCTACTCTAAAAAGTGTATTTGTGCGTCTATATATAGATACTCATTCTTTCTGGTGAAAAATTATTTTGATCATTGACACTAATCAGCAAGGCTAAATGATACAGAAGCTATCAGCAGAATTGTCATGATGATACCTTCCTAAACCCTGTGATTTGTATTAAAAACACACCGCAAGGTATCAACCCACAGTCAAGGGCTAATTTGCCGTTCTGACAATCTCCCTGAACACCCTTCTTTCTTCTATTTGTGTCTGAGCTGAACAGGAAACAAATCAGCATTTCCTTTTTCTTATAACTAAAACTGCTGAATTGAAACAAGAGGAAAAGGAGTGGACAGCAATTATTTGATAAGTGAATCAGCTTGGGAGTTGCCATTTAAAGCTTTCTTTCCTTTTTGGAAATATACTACTAACCAACATGCAAAAATACTTGTAAAAGAAAAGAAGATGACAGCAGATGTCTGCTTGTGAGTAAATCTTGTAACAGATGACAGGGGATGATGACAAAACAAAAATAAACTAGAGCCTGTCATCAGCAGCTATCTGTCAGCTATTTCAACTGCCAATTCATAAGTGAGATAACTGTTGACACACACATATCTCTCTTCAGCCGCTGCAACTTTTTCTCTGTTGAAACACAATAGTGTGCCTGGAACTGTTAATGGTTGTGACACTGTCATCATTGTACTGGTGACTCTTTAATGAGCCATGAAATGATAGAAAAAAATCACAATCGTTGCTTAAATCATACAAAACATCAGCATGCTACAAAATGTTGTATTTGTTAAAAGGACATGCTGGGGGGGTTCTTGTGTAAAATTTCAACATCTATTTTCTTTTTAAAAGTAATGAAATAAACATCACTGTCAGCAATAAAATGGGGGTCAAATTTGAGACTCGGAAGAACTGAGAAAAAGCTCTGATAGAAAGAACAGAAAACACAGACATGACAGGCTTTAAACTCCTACTGGTCTGTTGTTACAGGCAACAATGGCTCAGGTGACCTGACTAATTAAACCAACCTGCTAAATTACTTATAATTCACTGCACAAACAGATAGTGGCACTGAATGAGTTATTCGTTTAACTAGCAACAGGCTTTCATGTTTGACAGCAGAAGCAGCTAGTAGCTACCATAGTTCACTTCCTCTTATTGGCTTTAAAACGACCGTTTACAACTAAAAATTAACTCGGAATTTACATGAAATAATTGAAGCTAATAATGGCTGCCCATTTTGAAAAAGGTCAAAGAGAAAAACACCAACCGAAGCTTGTTTATTTCTAATTATAGCCATATCGAGGTTGTATAGTCAGTCTTACCACACAGAAAGCCATGGGAGTAGCGATGTAGCCATAAAACGCACGCATGCACGATATACAACATTACATAACTGAAACTTGTAGCGGGGGTTAACTAACTAAAATATGACAGTAAAGCCACAACAGAGAGAACCACACATGGTTATCAGTCCTTTGGCAAAGACCGACTGGCCTGCCGCAAAACGAGGCAGCACAAATATTACTTTAAACGCTGCTAACCAAAGCCAAGGCACGTTAGCTAAACAGCGTGTGGTAACTTTGACAAAGAAGCCCCACAAAACAGCCCCACATTGGACATAAACTAGCTGTTAGCTGGCAGGCTAGCTGGCTAGCTACGCCCTTACGCAGTCCCCAAAGAGATTAGACAGAAACTTTTCACAGCAGGGCTAAAACTTCCAAAACAGTGACGACGGTCGAAGAGAGCTCCCGTTTCAGCCTGCCCAGTCCAACTAACATTACTGAGTCACTTCCAAGTAACACAGACAGAAGCCAGCGGCGTTTGTTGACGTTATATTTGAGTTGTAAGACAGTGTTACCTGAGTAAGAGACAGAGTGGCAGCCATAGTGTTTCTGTTTCCCACTGCTTCAAGCTGCGTTGCTGCCAGACACAGACAGAGGCCGCTGAAAAACCTGGAACCGGACCCGAACCAGAAGAGGAATCCGGTCAGACCTATCAACATGTCTTCAGCTACTTATTATATAAAAGCAATTGGATAAAGATAACAAAAAAAACAAAAAACAAAAAAACTACATGTTTATTTTATCTTTTTTTTTCCATTATTTATTTTAAAAATAATAAAATAAAATTATGGGACACACCAACAACAACAAAACACCGAAAAAGATGTATTAAAACAACTTGCTGGACATCTCACAACTAACTGGGTTATTTAGCAACATGACAGCAAATATAAACATGTAGAGAACTTCAGCACTCTAAATACCACATAACTATACTTTCATCACCTACAGAAGTTACCAAATGATTTAGATAATTTGTCTAAATGTTTGTTTAAAGTCCTGTATCTAAAGGTATCTGGAAATCAATACACAACTCTAGGAATATTGTCAGCAAATATTTTAATACTGAGTTCATAAATGCAAATTTAAACTCCCCAGAGCAAAGAACAATTTTGATCTATTAAACCAAAGCTTGAGAATATATTTGGAACAAATCATTACCACAACCTGAAAGATCAGAGCATAATAAACATTCTCAGATCTCACTTTTCAAAACCATGTTTGTGATTTTATGTAATGACAATCAAGAGGTGTTGGAGGAAAATGTGTTGCCATCCAAACATTTTAGTTTTTTCTGTAAGATATCACCACACAATATTCTGCACATAAACCAGTCCCTGTAATTTTGACACTCATGAGTATTATATGTTTTCACGATGAGACATTTGATTTGTTTGGGTTGCCTTTATTTGATTGTTTTTTTTACACAGCAACATGAAAATTGCCCCAGTTCATTTCCTAACATTAGTACAAAATGTGTCTTACAAAAGGAGAGTTAATCAAACTTTATGGAGCAGAGTGCTGGGGTGCAGAAACATTGAAATCAGAAATGAGAAAACAGGTTTTAAACAGGAAAAAACTTGAAGAGAACGGACCAGATGTTGAGATTTCCTGCTACTGAGCAGAACTAAATGTACATCTAACTCTGAATAGTTTATTTCAAACAAACACGAATACAGTATGTGCACAGAAGTGAAAAAAGTGTTAAATTACACAGCACAAACCTATTTATATGCTAAAGCAACCTCCTTGTTCAGATCTTGGACTGATGGCTGTTTAGAGCAAGTTTTAAAATATGGATATCGTCCTAATGCATATTTGTTTTATTTCATACAGAAGATGGACAGGTAGAAACACGGATGAGTGCGTCTGATTCTATCCAATCCTTTAACACGAATTAGTGTGAATTTTTACAAATTCAAACAAAAGAGACAAATTAACAAGACACGAAGCTCATGAGGTAAACACAACTTTTTTCATGGCACCATCCTCACACAAAATACACCTTCCTGCCACCACAACTTCATATAAACCTCTGCAAAACACAGCACTGCAGTTTTTAATTACCATTCTTGACATTCGCTTTGACATTTCAATCATTTCTATTGTTCAAATTTTAACAATAATAATAATTATATTAATAATTGTAGTAGTGGCTCATTGAAACAGAAAAACAAAGTAGTAACTGCCCTTGCTGACCTATCCCTTTTGTAAACGAATGAAGAAGCCCGCCCCACCCCAGGGTTTCAGTCATCAGGGTCTATCGCTTCAGTCTCCATCCAAAGGCCCACTGAGGCAGACAGGCCGAGCAGTTCCTGAGCTTATAACTCATCCTTGAGTTTAGAGTCCGTGTCGTCATCTTCCTCTTCTTCCTCTTCCTCCTCCTCCTCGGGCTCTTCTCCTTCTTCTTCTTCCTCCTCATCCTTCTCCTCTTCCTCCTCGTCTTCCTCCTTTGCCTCATCTCGTCTCTTCTTGTCCTCCTCCTCACGTTTTTTACGCTCCTCTTCCTCTTGGCTTTCCTTCATTTTTCTCTCCGCATCCTGAAGGAAAAACATCAAAATAAGTTACGAAAAAAAATTTCAAACACCAATAAATGTATTTTGATGTGTTTTTTAACAGACAGTTTAAAGCAGCATGGGGATGTATGAGTGGAGTCCAAATATTGGTTACCTTAGTTTTACCCCAAGTATCGTTGCCAACTTCTTCTGCTAGTTTTGGATCATTGGTGATTAGGAAGTTGTCAAAGATAGTACCGGACTTGACCTTCACACAAACACAAATAGCAAGTATTTTACATTAAATTATTATTCTCACTTTTACCCAACACTGCACTGAGTGAAGTGAACGATTAAAGCTATTTTCATTTTGTTGTTTACCTGCCACAGATCGAGGCCAATCACACCAAAGCTGCTGTATTTGTAGATCTCAGAGTCGGCCGTGTACTCCGGGTTGTCGATCTCAGGGTGGACCCACTTTCCTTTGTAGGCTGGGTTTTCGATCTCTCTGGGTTTCCACTCACCCTGCAGACAAAATACAGTAAAATATCTTAAGTTAATAATCCTAAGTAATAAGTAATCATACTTATAAATAAGTCTGGAATTCTCCCACGTTAGCTTGTGAAAATTGCTCACTGTGTTTTATAATAACAGATAATTATCTTTCCACAGGCCTGCTTTGTTGCTTTTATGCAACTAATGTAATTAATTTGTTTCCCTCTCTATTGTGGAAACCTCAACATTAATGAAGGCATTAATTAAAAAATCTGAACACAATCAAATAAAATGAAGCAAATAGAAGGCTTTGTTCAACAAAAATAATAAAGCAGCTGGCAGTATAAGGTGTTATGATTGTGTGATGTGCACCTTATAATCAGGGTTAGTAACCATGGGTGGCTCCCACTCTCCATCCATCTCTTCATCCCAGTCATCAGGCTTCTTGGCATCAGGATCTGGGATGTTCTCAGGCTTGTCCCAGTCCTAAAAATAACAGGTGGTAACATCAAAACACCAAAACCCAGACACATAATAGACATATTTCTAAATTAAATACAGTTTACAGTTTCATTCAAAAGACAATAAAGATATATTTTAAATTAAATGTTAGAAAAAAGAATATATTTGCAGGATGAAAATGACTACACCAACACCAACCTCTGGTTTCTTATCGTCGGGGTCTGGAATCTTCTCCCTGTCATCCCAGTCCTCTGGCTTTTTGGCCTCGGGGTCTTTAACCTTTTTGGGGGGCAGGAAGTCCCAGTCGTCCTCCAAATTGCCTGATTCAACTTTCTTATTATCGATCTTCACCTCATAGGTGTTATCAGGGTTGACGATCAGTGTGTACAAGTGGGAATACTCATCGTCCTGCAAGGAGGACAGTGGATGACCTCACACAGCATTGAGACATTTTTCTCATTTGTTTAGCTGGTTAGATATTGAGGGATTAATGCCAATCGTTCAACAATCTATTTAAGCAAGCCTTTATGTTTTGTGCAACAGAAGTTTTAAAATAAATAGAACTGGCTTTTATTTCCTATACACATGTAAAATAAATAATAAAACCATTGAAGTCACACCTTGCACCTGATGTCCTTGTTAATCAAATGGTTTTTGCCTTTGTAGTTAAAAATCACGTGAACTTTCTTTGTGCCTGGACCACAAATATCAGGACCTGAATAAAATAGAAATATCAACACAAAAAGTTACATATTTGAGTGTCAAAAAACTATAGTGAAGCAAATTCTGCAAATACACACAAAAAAAGAGACAATTTATCAGAAATAAAACTTGTGTGAGGGTGACATTACAGATGTTAAACTGACTTAATTTATTCCATTTGTGAATAACAGACAGTGTTCTTTGGAGCACAGTAAAATTATTTTGCCTACCAAACATGATGTTGTAGACAGAGTCTCCATGCATGTCCTCCTGGTTGAGTTCAGAGGGGAAAAGTTTGATGTAGCCTCCACCACAGTCAATGCTCTGTTCATGTTTCACGGTGAACTGAATGACTAAAGGCTGCCCCTTGTTACTGATGTCATCAAAACGGGCTGACAGAGCATAAAAGCGGGCATCCTGGCTCGTCTGCAGACCTGCAGTAAAATACAGTTTTACAACATGGAATCCGATTCGAGCAGTTTAACAGCCTAAACTGAGTTTTTGACTTTGTGTAACTTCTTAAGCTAACATAGATGAAGACTGTTGTGATGATGTCATTTAGGGACAAATACTAATACTGCTCTTCTGCACCTATCTGCATTTCTTAAGCTAATATTTGAATTGGTATTCATTAAACAATGTTGCAGCTTTGTGTTGAGAAAATCCAAATAAATCTCTCACCTTTGTCTTTCACTGCATCTCCATAAAACCTCCCTGCAGACAGGACAAACTTGCCATAGTCTGACTTGTGTTTGGATTCCACCCAGCGACTCTCCCAGTCATCTGCACAAACAAGCTCAGGTTCAGCTGAACAGAAACCACCATGAACACACACACACACACACACACACACACACACACACACACACACACACACACACACACACACGCCGCCTCTGATGATGCATGGGTGCAGGTGCATCGTGTTACTCTTCTGGGTGGTTTTGTGTTTTCACAGAGGAAGGATGAAGCGAACAGTGAATGACCAGGAGAGGGATGTGCAGTGGGAGGAGGGGGAAGGGGAGTCTGATAAGGTTTAATGACAGCTGGGGGTGGGAAACAGAAGGAATGGAGAAGAATCGAGGAGATTCAAAGATAGATAGCCATTCTGCAGGCTAAAGCACCCCGATGAACAGAGCCATTCAAAATAACGTGTTAATGAACGTTCTAAAGTAGTCAGCATTTTAGCAAATTCACTGCTCATTCGCCACTATCATATTTCAAAGTCGACTGTCTGTCATCCAAAAAAGAGCAAACAACAATATCATAAAGATAAAACCTCACCAGCATCCTCAAATTGCTCTCGGAAATACACAGTGGACTCGGCCAGGACAGATGCAGCCGACACGGCCATCAAAATCAGCGACAACGTTGTCATGGCGACGAGCTAAAGAGTCCTGCTCAGAGCAAAGCTATCACACTATAAAACAAATAAACGTATACGCGAATATCTATGTTTATCTACACGGTACAGCAGCGGGGTTCGGCCAGAGTCTCATGCGGTCTTGGTACAGTGCGAGCCGCGGCGCCGCTACGGTCCAGTCGCTCTCCTTTCGGCTCGGAACAGATGTCTGAATCTGATTGGACGTCGGCTGAAAACCTCAACAAGGAACCGTTGAAGCGCTCAGCCAATCGAAGACGAGGAAATCTGGACAGTGATTTCTGTAGCCAATGGGAGCAGACCACGCGTTTGCTTAATACACGCCCTAAAAGGATGATGGTCTTGGATGGATCGAATAAAAATACAAAATAAAAATATTATAAAGCGGTGGGTGGATTAATTAATATTAGATGTGAAACCCTAACAATAGTTATTGGCCGAATACTAGAGTTTCACCGTTTTACTAACCTACTTAGAATGGTTATTTTATTATATGATGAATATAATCCGGAATCATGTACAGGTGACGCTTTCTACAGCTGAATGAAACTCACTCACTACTGTAATATTTAGGCTAAATATTATATAACATTCAGTATAATGAATGCATATTAAAAATAATGAAAACAACAGTTGGTATACGTTTTTTATTTTTTTCACTGAACCATGTCTGGCTTAAATTGATACTTTCATATTATAACCATGAACTTCAAAGAACATCCTTACAGGTGAGAAAACAGGTGAAATACATCTGTAAATAATAAAAAACACAACAGCTCAATAGAGTTTTTTTTATGTGATCTCCCAAAAGGTGTCAGTAACAATTTCAAGTAACACTTCCACCACTATCCTGCAATACAGGATGCTATTATATAAGTGAGATAACCGAAGGATCGCTTTAAAGACAGGTGTGATTCCACCTTCAGGTACAGAGTACTTAATAATGTAGTGAAGAGTGCTGTGCATTAGGACATCAGTGTCAGGATGGTCTTAAGTTTATTTTATAGCTTAGTGTGTATTTAAACCAACCCACAAGCATCATCTGGCACAGTAAAATGTTTAACTATAGCACAAATGATTTCATCAAATATTCACTAACAAATGTACAATGGATAACATGAAGACCAACACATCACATGAGAGCTTACTAGAACATAAAACAATTCAACTAATACTTCTGAGTGATAAAAATGAATAAGTGTTGATGACACTTCATCTTCTTTGTGTTTGTCTTGACAAGGTGACACATCAAATCAGGCAGGTGAAGGAAAGCTGCCATGTCTCACATGATGACCGCCTGGAGTAAACACGTTTCCTGTGACACTGCTGATCCCTGCAGGGTGGGTCACGCTGGTTCTGTGTCTCACATTGGATCTGTTCTGCTGCCTGCTCGTCTCTGAGGGACCTGGACAGACACGCCTTGTATCTGTGCGAGGAGAGGACTGTGCACAGAGCAAAGAAGACATAGCTCCCATGTGGCTCTGGATGCAGATGGGCTGTTAAAGCAATCAAACGCCTCCTCCAGGTCGGTCTCTCCCCGTGTGTCTCCACATCTATGGGAGAAAGAAGTTGATCCTCTGTGGTATGGACTTGCATCCTTGGGCTGAGAACAGTCTCTCCTCCTTGGGGACATAAAGCATCGCCTTAGCCACTTCATCCAGTGTTGCCTCATCTGTCTCTAAACCCCGAGCTGTGTAGGCGTCTCGTGCACAGAGCTTGACATGGCGATATTCCAGAGGAAGAAATGGCACGAAGAAGTCAATCAGGTGACCAGACATCAGCTCACTCTGGGCAAACCCACCTGAAAAAATACAAAAACCTGAAGATTTCAGTAATATGTATACACAAATACAAAAATGCCACCCTTTATATAATTACTAAAAGAGAAATGACTGAGATCAGAAGTAAACAATTCAGCATCTCTCCACTTTGCTGCATACCCTGAGACTCCATAGTTTCAGCTCGAAGCCGGTGCTCCAGATCTTCCATACCGATGTCCTCCCGATTCTGACCAGAGTGCCAGAAGTCCAGGGCTACATCGTTGATAGCTGCACCTCCAATATTACTGTAGGAATAAAAAACTGAAATGTTAATTATCTTCAATTTTACACACCATGCTGATGCTTCACAGTAGTAAAACAGTTTGATATCCTCAAAGTTTATGGCTACATTTGAGCAAAACTGATAAAGTATGACAAGTAGTTATGGTTTAATCACAATGTTTTCCAAGGAAGACAATCCTTGCATTACATATTAATTGTAGTCAAGTTCAAATTCTCTAACATGTTTTTTTTATTTGAACTGAAACTGGTTTCCTAAAAGTCCTCCCAAAATTATGCAGAAATCCAATTTAAATTTCAAAAGTCTGTACTTTTTTTGCTACAGATACACATAATCATAGAAAAACTATTTAGTTATGTTAAAACATTTATTGATACTTTATGAATAATTTGTTGAATTAACAAATTATTTTATTTGAAATTCAATTGTGTCATTTCGCTTAAAGATATGTGCTTATGAGACCAGTTTAACAGTTGAGATGTTCCTGGAACAATCAGCAAACCTGAGGAAGAGGAAGATGGCTCTACGGTAGGTGACTCCATCCACGTTGTCATAGTGATCCATATAGGGCTTGATGGCGTCGATAAGTCCAGGATGGAGCTTTTCAGCTTCGTCGAAGATGAAGAGAGTTTGTGGGCAGCGCAGCACCATGTCTCGGATGGCTTCCCTCAGCTGGCCCTGGACACAGGGAGCAAATTTACAGTGGAAAAGTGTCAACATCTGCAAAAGACAATGAAGTCAAAATATGTTTATTTTATTTAATAGTCAATGTAAATATGCAACATTAGGTGAATCATCATTAAATATAAAAAGGTATTAAAGTGAGTTATGGCTGCAAAAGGCTGTAAAATCCAGCAACTTTTATTAATAAATATGCAGAACAAACAGTTTGAAACTTGCATCTTTAAACTATATAATTTTCAGTTGCAGTTCTCAAAGAATTAAGGGACAAATCCTATTTAAACTCTAGTAAACTGATTCTGAAAGATTAAGACAAATTTCCATTTCACCACTCTTAATACGTTCTTCAAGGAGCCTGTGTGGTCTACTGTACCTTTACATTTGTGTAATTGTGTGTAACTTTACTATGTCAACAGTATTACAAAACCTCACACAGTGATTGTGCAAAAATGAAGGGACCATGCTGCCACTTGTGGCCTAGTTGGAGAAATGCCACATTCCAAACATCCATGTACATCTGCTGGTTGTAGCATCAATATTTGACTTGCAGCATCTGTCTGAATAGTGACCATTATCGTCTCTGTGCTGGGTTACAAAATGAAGACTAGACATCTGACTAAGCATACGGCTGTGTCCCAAGAACACGTTCACCATGTTCCTGGCATGCTGCGACCAACTCAGTGCCAAGTGGGCTCTGCTCGTCTCACCTTGTACGTGTCCACCAGCCGGCCGTGTGGGAAGTGGAACGGGGCGATAAACAAACGAACACACTCACTCTTCACCCCGTCCCGGTACAGGTTATCGACGATGATCCGGGCCACAAAGTTCTTGCCAGTTCCAGACCAGCCATGGAAGGAGAGTGTCAGGGGCTTGTTGGACTCTGGGTTGTTGATAAAACCCTGGACTGCTTTAAGAACCACAGACTGGGCCAGGTGCTGCCCATGGAGCTTGGTCTGCAGGTCCTTTTCCAAACCTGATCAGCAGAAATAGATGCACAATAAAGAGATCTGCTTGTGTACTTTCAAAATAAACAACATTGTGTTTGTTGAAAATGTGTGATGGCAAAAACACAGGAGCTCGTGTTTAGGGTGAAAATGTGTTCACCTTGTAATTACCTTTAAGCTTTATGCAATAGAAGTCAATTAAGATTTAATCAAAGGTTCATCACATTTCAGTTTAATCCTAAACACATTTTACAAACCCATTTTGAAGTAAGACTAATACTTTTTTTTTTAAATCAAAATTTCCTTAATGAACTACATTCAACAGAAATAGAGTCTTTCACCCCCCAGACTAACAGCATGTCTGCATCAAGACCCAAACCCAGCGGTCATGTCTCAGAGCTCCTTCCTTCAGGGTGGTGTTTCTTTTAGTTTGGGTTAGTTGATTTACCATGAATGTGAAACTGTTCAGTTCAACTGTTTAAAAGGCATTTCTCTAAACATCAAAGGGCTCTGATTGAAATATTTTGATATATTTTACAGAAGGCAAAAAGAAGACGCACAAAGCTGAAAAATTATTCATGGAAAAAAATATTTCCTTTTTCTCTAATCACATGTTCTGTCAAAACACTCTATACAATTAACATATCTTGGTTCTAAATCATGGACGTTTTATGATCCAGATGAAGTCATGCATTTTAGATTTGTGTTATTTAGGGTAAACAAACCCCTCTACCCACACGTGGTGTTTGTTACCTGTGATGTTGTTGGTTATCCTGCAGTCTCCAGACTCACAGCACTGACCCAGGCTACAGTACCACTGGTGCAGCAGACTGATGTAGTCCTGAGGGAAACCTGACCACAGGTCCCTGCTAGGAACTAATCACAAGAGCAGGATCAGGTCAGTGAGTCCAGAAAGGAAACGACTGTTTAAAGAGAGATGTCAGATTTACACCAAAGCTATCAAGTATGACAAATGTAGTTACATAACATCATCTCCCTCTCACCTTGCTGTGAGGCATCATCCTGGTGGGGCTGACACTCCCCCTCCCATATGTTGCAGTAAATATAATTAAAATAGTAGGAGGAAACGTTGCTAATGCTGTCGAAGTGGAAGAAGTCGGCCTCTGCGGACAGAGCGCACAAGAGCGGAAGCAACCACCTCGCTAACATCGGGGAGCGACAGGACGACGACCGGCGGAGGTCCGGGAGAGACGGCTCGACGCTTCACGGCTCCCGGCTCCCATTTATTTAAACCTGGTGGTGATTGAACCAGCTCGGTGTGGGGATACTCTCCACCCTCAAGTCCTGGATATAAATAGCAGCCGCGAAGCACTCGCTTTCATCACCCGGCGTGTTAACTCCGCCCGACCAAAGGGGGGCGGGCACTAGCCAGTTTGAATCCCGGAAGTCATTTAAAGGAATCGAATGAGCGCTGGGTGAATAGTCGTTAATTCGTCATCATAGGGAAATCATTCCAATACTTTTTACTCATGTTTAAGGAACAGCGGGCTGCCAATCTGGAGGGGGGTTCGCGTCATGCCTCAACACGTAGCTGGGCCGGGATTTGAACCAGGCTTTTGCCGACAGCTGAGATTTCCCCAGGACTCAAGACATTTATGCAATTAAATACCTGTTAAACCAGCAGTTCCAATAAGTCTTCACCCATTGTGATGTTACATAATCTTAGTGTATACTTTAACCCTAACCCATGCACCTGGATTTACCCTGAGGGACAAGAATGGGCTTTTTTAACTTTAGTGAAAGCATGGGGGTTTAAACAAATTTAAACTTCCGATGTAGGTAAACAAGACTTCAGGGTATCACCGCACACTCATCTACCGCAGCTTTTTATCTGACATGCCCTGCATTTTTATTAAAACTAGTACTTTTATATTCCAACATTTCACAAACCAACCCTTTACCCCTTTAATGACAGACCACACATCGGTACCATTTAAAAAATTTATTGCACAGAACATCTCAAATGACAATATACAACAAAATCAGATTACTGGCTATTTGGATTTTTGCTGGAAAACAAGCCAGAATGCATCATGTAATAAATAGGGCAATTAAACATAAGCATGAGATGGTCATTCCCCAACAAGGCCACAAGACTCAATGAGCTAGAACAGTCATCCATGAAAAGTTAATTATGCTTTTGTTGTTCATGAATAGAAACAATGACTGGATTAATGATGTCATCCAGGTAATATTGGCTTGTCTCAGTGCCATTCACAAAGTGTAGGGCAGTGTATTAACCAGACACCTGCCCACACCAACACCACTAATTGAACCAGCATGTTTCAGTGCCCAGCATCTGCAACCTGAAAAGGACATGGAATTCATTAGAACAATAAAATATAAATATATGCACATTTAAAATGGCTTTCTGACCAGACAGCCTCAGATATAAATGGAACGGTAAAGGTTTATAATCAGTGATAGTCATTTGGCAGAAAATTTTCATCATTGACATGATGGTCAGGTTACAAATGTTCCAGCATTTAAAATCTTAAGATAGTGCCGAGATGCTTACCTCAAGATCTGATGTTTTCTGGAAAAATCAAATGGACAGACTTAGTACAAGCTCATAACTAGCTTTTAAAGTTTTATTATACTAGGCTGCTCAGTAACAGTTATGTCCACATTACAGTTCAGGTCAGACATTTGTTAAAACATCACCGAACCAGTGTTAAGCTTGAAAACTACTGAAAGCTTCCTCACCTAAAATCTTGTGTCCTTTCAAACGGCCAGAGCCCAGAGCGTGAAGCCTAAAGAAGACGGTAACATTAGCCAAATATGGACACAGAGCAGATCGACAAGCAACTTTACACTGACCAGTTCAGCTAGAGCTAATATAACCTTCATGGTTTAGTCAGGCTTCATGCAGTCATCACAAAGGCCAGTTCAGTTCGGACTCAACATGAACTCCGCTAACAGCTGCAGCTCCTTTCAACCCAGGTGAGATTTGTGTTACAATGTCTAAGTATCTCATAACTTAAGTCCAGCTCCACTGGTCACCTGGGTCTAAGGTGCTTTAGAGGTCAGTTAAACTCACCATGTCAGACTCGCCTCTTCAGACTGACTATTGGTCTTGATCACACTTGCTCTGCAGGAGGGAAAAAGTTCATGTAACTGATGGTATACTGTACAATTTATACAAATATAATTAAGTTCAGATCAGAACATTTTAGTCAATTTCCTCAACTGGATCAGAGACCTGATTCAAACTCATCCCATCTGAACATCAGCTTTAGTGTCCATTCCACAAAATACTTACCAAAACTCCAAGTGTCTCAAAGTCACCGAGCCTGTGAGGAGAGATCTAATTATTAAAGTGATTTGATAAAATGATGAGAAGACTGTTGTACTCGACACATCAGCTAGGAGCGAAAGACTTGAGATATTCATCACAGTTAATCTGCTGAACTATGTAGTCATCACTGTATCAAGCACCATTTTATTCAACAATAATAGAAAATAAACTCACCTTCTGTTAGCCTGCTGGATGTTCCCCTGAGGAACAAAAATAAAAGAATTAAGGATCTCTCAAATGTTAAATGATTATACAGGATAGGAAGACTGATGCATCAGCTAGGAGCGAAAGACAATAGATATTCATCACGGTTAATCTGCTGAACTATGCAGTCATCACTGCATCAAGAATCATTTTATTTAACAATACTTAAATATACTCACCCTTCCATTGGCCTGCTGGATGCTCCCCTGAGGAACAAGAAAAACACGAGAATTAAGGATTCATCAAATGTTAAATGATCACACAGGATATGGAGGGCTGGTGCATCAGTTAGGAGCGAAAGACAATTTTCTTCGTCATATTAATCTGTTGAACTATGAAATCATCACTGCATTAGACGTCTTAATAAAGATAACAAAACTTTCGCCCAAACTTACTAGTATTTGACTTCATCATGAGCGCCAGAAGTGAAGCACATTGCAACCACCTGCAGGACAAAAACAGATTTCACCAAGAGCCCAACTCTAAACAGTTTTAACTTTTAAAAAAAATTCAACTGCATCAGGAAAAATGTAATCTTTCATCTTTTTCAGAGAGATTCCCATTGTTTAATAAACAAACTCATCATTGACAGTTTGTTAAGAAATCACTACATACACATTTGATCCATTACCTGTTTGAAGTCAGGGTTGCTTTAGTCAGGAATGAATCTACACAAAAAAAAGGAGGAACGTAAAACACTTTTCATCTCAACCTGAAAAAAGGCAGTCTTAGGAGTGCCTCAGATAAACAATAAGGTGGTTGAAAGCATCGTCATCCAGTTTGTCAAGAGTAGCAAATAAGTGTCATCACTGCAGCACAATGATCATGAAATAGAATTAAAAGATGGATTAATGCCTTTATGAGGTGTCTTAAAATAAAACCAACCATCAACGTATAAGTGAGGGTAGACTGGTATCAAGATTCGAGCTCAGGCCCAAGCCATGATTCAAAGCAACCTTGGACACCATGAATATGGCTGCCGCTCTCCAGGGATGAGTCAAATGCAGAGAACAAATTTCACTAGTCTATACACATGGCCACAATCACTTTCCTTTAAAATTAAAAAGTTTATTTAGAAAGATTAAATCTGTTACAAGATTTAATAGCAGCTCACACAGAGGGGACACCTCAGAAAGGCAAAAACCCACCTTTATTCCCATTTAGGTAAAACCAATGGCCTTACCTTCATCTTACAGACCCTTCAAGTATCCGTCTTTTGGGAACCTGTGGATACATTTGTCATTAGCACTCCACTGTACAACTTTTCAAAAGACCAATTAGTGCAGCAGTTACAAAGGCGCCTCATTGTATAATTTCTCAGAAATCTCTTCTGTCCACTACTCTTAAAACATAATCATCGACCTTTAACATTACACATTAAAGAAAACAACTCCTGCATACCTGTAAAGCAAACGTTGACTTCCAAATGCTGCATGATTTCATTTCGATACATCCCATTCACAACTCTGCAAACATGAATACAATAAAAAATACAAATCAGAAATGATTACAGCCAACTCCATAACAACCACTACAAGCAGCTAAACTAACCGTCCTGAACCACCTTCAGACGGTACACCATGGGATCAGGGTGTTGGATTTTCATCAGATTTATTCAGATGTCCCTACCAACACAATTCATCATACAGCCATGGGACTGAAATATACTGACGCAAACTTCGCCTAAATATCAGGCCTAGCTAGAATGGTAGCTACTTAGCAACATGGCTAAAAGAACACGTGGCTGAAGGCTAACTGAAATAATTTTCAGATGCATAACTACAAATAAATTGAACAATTCGTAGCTACTTCATTAATGCATAAAAACCATCCAAAAAACACAGGCTGACGAATAAAAAGAAATAAAGAAAAAAGACAGTAACTCGGAAGGCACTCAATCACCTTATGGAGGAGCGACGAATGAGAACGAGGAAAGTGCGCAAGGAGTTTTTATAGACTATCTCGCAAAGGCTTATGGGAGGAAAAGGAATCAAGGCGATTAAAGACAGCGACCCCTGCTGGTTTGTTTTTGAAAATGTAATACTAGTATTTGGATTTTTTTTGATTGTACGAAAATAATCACTTAATATGTTACGCAATAGAAACCATATAATTGTTTAAAAAACGTCGCTGCTCAAGCGGACATTTAATAGAAATGTGTGAAATAAGGCTAAACACAAAGGTCTAAACACAGAACTTGAAAAAAAATATCTCCGCGATTATACCTGAACGCTTTGCAGATCTTGAAAATGGTACTACGTAATACAAATATGTAGCAAACCCATGTTTGCAGTGGATATGTTAGCAGTGACCCATCCAAGATAAAAATGACCAAGTCTCAGGAATTAACTCAAGGAGATTTAATATTATGCATCAATAAACAGGAGAATCGGATACAATCAATGGTTATGATGAGAAGGAAATAAAAAATACATTTGTTTTGATTTTTCTCTATCAGGCAATACTGAGAGATACTGAAATAAATGGCAAGGCCTCTGTTTAATAGGTTGTACAAAAGACAGAACATAGAGGGGAAAACAAAACAAAGTAAGGGTTTCAAATTTTGTTATATTTGATTTGAATCATTTTAAAAAGCAATTTTTTGTGTTGATAGGAAAGATGATCAGCTACAAGTAACTGAGATTTCCAACAAACATTTCATTGGATTTGAATACATCATCACCAGTTTATCGTTACAGAACCCTTAACCTGAATAAATCACACAATTCAACTAAAGGGAAATAATCAACTATCAAATCTTGCACAAGAAAAACAAACTCAATGGGTTTGAGCTCATTTTAGTTTTATCAGGTGAATCTTTAAAAAAAGAATCTCTAATTCACCCAAATGTTATTGGTCTTTAGCCAGAGTACAGCAGGCAAAACATAGCCTTTTTCTGTGGTTTATAATCTCTGATTTAAAAAAAGGAAGAAAAAAAAGAATTTACAAAATACCATATTTTGGAACTAGTTAAACACATTTCTGACTGTAGCACTCTGAAACCACAGCAGGAGTCTCATCTGGCTGCTTCTGAGTTCATGTTAAATGGATGTGCTGACGTGAGAAAGGAAATAAGAACAGTGGGTGTGCAGAACCTTTGATGCTTATCGTGGAACAGATACGCAAAAAACAAAACAAAACATGTAAACAATCATTTTGTTCATAAATGCCTTCAGGTAATATGGAAACCTTATGAGAGAACCGTTGACCGTCCAGCTGAATCTCCCTTTAGCATTCACCTTCAACATTTTTTTTTTGGCATAACTGACACCAAAGCTTTAAACTCATTGCATATATTCTTTAAATATATTTCATGTCTCATTCAGGGTGTTTAGATGCCATGGCTCATGTAGGATTTTGCTTCTGGTGGACACTTAAGACACAAAACAATGCAAATGACCACAAAGGTGGCAAAAAAACTAAAACGTAGAAGGCTAAATGGAATGATTACTAAAGATGTAAAGCCATCAAGTTCATATCTCTAACAATTGTTCACTATCGCCAGAAAAAACCTCAAATAATCGAAAATAAAAAATAATATATATTTATATTTCCATCATATGTATATCTATGTATAAACATCAGTTTTAACTAGTTGCAGGCAAGCAGAGAACATCTCCCCCGCCTCTTTAAGCTTCATCTGCTCCTCTGTTATAAGGCTGTCAGACTGTGGGAGGGGGCAGCAGCTTTTCTTTCCTCAGTCGCCAGATTCCCTGAGATGTAGAGCGCTGTTTTGTTTGCCAAGATTTACTTGAATTGTACACC
Organism: Callopanchax toddi; assembly: GCA_006937965.1. Taxonomy (NCBI): domain Eukaryota; kingdom Metazoa; phylum Chordata; class Actinopteri; order Cyprinodontiformes; family Nothobranchiidae; genus Callopanchax; species Callopanchax toddi. Next base: position 395,761 of record SSNR01000118.1, read on the forward strand.
ATCAACCACAAATCTTCTTGCTCCCCCTGAAATAACGTAAAGGAAAACGAGTGCCGCTCTGGATCTTGTATTCTGTTGACGGGTGTGGTTACGGAGCTGACGATGGAGCTGGGAGCCGTCGACTCTCTGCGCTGCTGTCTCATGGTGGGAGGTGGCTGGTTTCAGATGCCAGCGGAGGTGAAATGACCCAAATAAGAAGAGACGATTTACTAATATTCAGGTTACATCTTTGATGCCTTCATTCATTTTTATAGTCAAATGCAAAGCAGTGTACATATTCAATCAGCCATCCCAAGGCTTGGATAAGAAGTGGTTTTGCAAAAGAGTTCTTATAAAGACTCTTGTGTGTGCACATTTATTTATGCACTTGTTTGTGTGTTCGTCAGCGTGCCGCGTCTCCTCAGTGCCTCTGGGAGGGTAATCTCTTTAATAGCGGCTCGTCGTAGACCCAGCACTCCCCATCCTCATGGAAAAGCTACAGAAACAAGAAAACCAATTTGACACTATGCTCATTTTTATTATAGTTAATATAGAAGTCATCTTCAAACAAACCTACAATGCATCTTTAATTTTCTATGACCCTCATAAAGCAAGACTCACCCTGGTCTCCCACTGCTGCTCCTTCTCCTTCCTCTCTCTGGCTTCAGCTCTTTGTTTCTCCTCCAACCGATGTTTGGCTTCTGTAGCTGCATCGATGTCTTTAAGCTTCAGGTTCACCGTCACATCTCTCCATAATCTAAAGCAACAGAAGCATCAGAGTCAGGTAGGTTTTACTTTAAGATTATGTTTTAATAAATGCATTAATGAAGACTGTTAAGGTAAGTAACTGATTCCTCTCTCACCTTCGAGATTCATAGTCAAGCTGGTCCTCCAGCTTCCTCACTTTCTTCTTAATGATGCCCATTTTCTTAGTGTCAATGAACAATGTGTTTTCCTAAAATCACAATAAAAATGTATCATTTCCTCCACAACGGAATGCAAAATATACTAAACAACATTCATGAAACTTCACAAAAAAAACCCATTTAATTCTGGCGTTGAGTCACTAAAAACCAAATTTAGTTTCCTAGATTCACTAAGTTGTTGCCAAACTACTAAAAATAATCCTTAAGGAAGAGAAGATAAAGTACTCACTCCAGTAGCCCATTTGGCAAACATCACTCCATTCCATTCTCCTTCAATGGAGCAGAAAGACTTCTTATCATTTGGTGAACTACAATAAAAAAACAACCAAATGTTATATAAACATTTGACAACAAAATAAAGATAAAAGTTTAAATCCACATTGATCTTACAAAATTTCTGCTGTGATCCTGTGCTTCTTCCCGCCGTAGAAGGGTTTGGTGTGGAACACGATGTTGGCGCTGTAGCCCGACTTAGAGCAGGAGATGTTGCACTCTCCGCCCAGCTCCACCCACGGCACCGTCAGGATCGACCTGCAGAGACGGGCTCAGGTCAGACACACAAACAGCCCTCATCAGTCAGTGATAGCAACAAAAATAGTGAAACACACACACCTGCCATATCCATTAGGGAACGTGAGAATGTAATGCTCATCATGCTCCAAACAGGAAACACAACCTGGACGAAGAGCAGAGGAAACTCAGCACAGCTCCGTGACACAGTGATAACAAGAAAAAAAGGGTTTCAGGAAGTGTTTAATTACCTTGACCGATGTTATGGACACCTATCGACATGCCAAGGAACTTTGACTTAGTCCAGATGTGAGCGTTGAACTGGATCTTCTTACTTAAACACTCTGCGTAGAATGCAGAAACTACAGACAGAAGAAAGAAATCAATGAAGCTACCTCTTTTATACACTTCTAAATAATCAGAGTCACAACAGTTATCAGTTCAAAGGAAGATCTGGTACTCACTGGGTGGGTGGTGAGAGACCTGCTCTGCCACAAAACTCACACTGTAGGGTGAAGACCAGGGGACTGGACCATCTGATGCAGCCTCCTGCAGAGTCCAGCACAGCAGACGAAATGTGTTTTCTAATTTGATCCTTTTCAACATTTTTATGCAGCTTAAGAACATTAATACATCTAAGGTGATAGAATAGAACAGCAACAAAATAGTTAAACACGAACAAGCCTTAAAGTTTCTAAAGATAAAAGAAATGTGTTGGTTGATGGCAGATTGTCCCACCGTAAGTGGAGAATGATCCTCCGTCTCAGTGGGAAGATCCCAGTGGCAGAAGAATACTTCCCCCAGAATTGGGTTGTAGGGTTTCTTGGCCACTGAACCTTTCCTCCCTGCGTGGAAAGCTGACAGGTACCACTTTACCACCTGAACCATGCGCTCTCTGGGTTCTGGCTGGTCAGCGATACTAGAGAACATAAACAGAGGTTAAATATCAGTCAAAGATCCTGATCAGGGATCGTCTGAAGGAGGCTGCACAGGGGAGTAAAAGTACATACCTTACAAATAGGTCGGGATGTGCAAAGAAGTCAGCGTACATTTCTAACAATGATCTCCTCTCTAGGATGAAGGTAGGCAGGACGACCTGTGAAATACAACAAATAGAAGAAAGGTTTTTAACTTGAAGCCAAAAAAGAGAGATCACCATCAGGACAGGAAGATAAACAGAGCAGCAGCTTACTTTAGTGAGGTCCATACCCAGACGAACTTGAGACAGCAGGTGCATGATGACGCTCTTGTGCTCTTCCACAGACTCCCCCTCACCATCATCATCACGGTCGTCATGGCTATCAAACTGATCTAAAAACAGCAGCACGAGTCTCATACAGTGGTGATGTGTGGCCTTGTGTTTCACAGGATGAAATAAAAACGGGATCCATCTGGAAATGGTCCTTTGTACATTTATTAGAATTTCTAACTGATTAGATTAATGTGATGAATGCTTTTATAGATTCAAACCCTAAATTTGTGGTTCTAACAAATCAATTCACTTCACCACGGATGTGTAACCATTACAAACAGCTGAAATGTGTTTGTTATGAATACTTTTCCTTTTACCTGCATCTGTGGTGCCGTTGGACATGGATGAGTTGAGGGACTCGGTGGTGTTGGGTCGTTTCAACGTTTCTTGATTGGCAGCAGGTGATGCAGCGGGAGGCCCTGAGGAACTGGGGGGTGATATGAAGAGACAGAAGACTTAGAGAAGGTACATTAACAACTTTTTAGTGAGTTTCTCAAAGACAAGCTGCTTATGTAGGTGGATTTTTATGCACTGTAAGCTATTTCCCCACCTGAGATGCTGAGCTCTGTAATGAGTGTGTTGCTTATCATGAGATAAACAACAGATCTACAGTAAGGTGCTCTGGCTGCAGGAGGTGGGTTGATAATACACTCACTCTGCGCAGTGTTTGGGTGAAGTGCTGCTCTGGTAATACTCATCAGCATCATAAAACTCATCCTCGCTGGAGGAGTAGGAGAAGTCTGGCACCGAGTGGGAGGGCAGAGGGATGTGAGCTGGAGAGGCGACGCCGCTGCTGGGGCCCGATGGACCACTCCCTATAGAACACAGAGCAGACACCATCATCAGGCTGCAGAACAATTCTTTTAATGTCGTAGAAATAAAGCTAATTTATTCAGTTAAAAAAACAGCAGCATGATGAGCACAGAAACAAAGAGCCGTCTTTAACACAGCGACTGCTCCCTCTGCAGCGTAATGACTGTGCACCCGAGCATGCAGCAAGCCTCCTTAATGCACCGCGCAGCGCTTTAATCCTGCTGCCTCAGCACTGAACACAGAAAGGCAGCAACCTTTGCTTTTTGGTCTTGGTGTTTTTAATTTACCTAACGCTCACAGACAGACGTACAACAATAACTAAAACAACTATTAAAATCACTTTTCTATTGCGCCTGTGATGCCCTGAAGAAATAAAATGTAATCTCTTCAACACTAACTGTTATTTCTCCTGCAGAACGAGCAACACGACGCAGCTCGACAGATTTCTGGCTCTGAGACAAAACGACACAAGATTAAAAAACTAAGTTTGTTTCAAGTTCAGTCTTACTCTTAAAAACTAATGACCACACTATAGGCTATTATACATAGGTATTTAACTGATGCCCAGTTAAATGTGGAAATGTGCAACACTTTAGTCTCAGTTTGCTGCCCATTTGTGCAAATGTTTACAGCATTTAATTTTGTTCTCATAAAAAAAAAAAACAAAAAAAAAAAACAGCCATTCATTTGTGCAGCATAAACCAATGTCTACCTGTGCTGTTGGGAGTTGGGGTCTGCAGACTGCCCATCACTGTCACCACGGGACCAACTGGTAACGTGGAAGGTCGTTGGTCTGATTTACACACCTGAGAAGCGTCTTCAGGAGACAGAAAAGCAAAGCAGTTAGCAATGACACCTAAAAATGAAACCTTATGATCATCGCTTTATCAGCGGGTCTGAGAAAATGATCTGAGAGAGCGGACAGAAGCTTCGGGTGTGTGTGTGTGTGTGGGGTTACACAGTCCATTAAGAATCCTAAATTAGAATAACCTACTTTGTAGCGTTGATTTTCACAGTGTTTTAAAGCAGTCTAGTCATAGTCATCTGACTCAAACCAGTCAGATACTTCATGTCTGAGTCATACCAAAAGTAATGAATATAATGATACATTTAATACAGAGGATTATGAAAAAGTTTTACATGATCAGAGCTATTCCTTAGATAGGATTTACTGTTTTATTTGACATAAAGAAACTGCATCCATTTATCTAAAAACAACAACAAGAAAATATTTATTAACCCAATATTGACATTTATATACTAGAAAATGTTGAAGGTTTTAATCAAACAAAACACAACCGGACTTAGTGTGAACAGAGCATATGAACAGCAGGGGGTGCTGTTGCCCCCTTTGAGCAGATTACACAACATAGCTTCTGTGAGTGACGTTGACACCTTTAAATGTGTGTGAGGTACCTGTGGGTAGTGTGGTCTGTGTTGGCATCGTGGTGTTGACTACAGGGGTCTCCAGGGGGGGCTGGTAGATCCCATCCACTGGGTTGATGGTGCTCTGGAACATTAAAAATAAACATCAGCAACAAAAACGCCCCGGTGACACAAACTGAAGCGACAGTACACTCACACCACTGCCTGCTTACAGTTTAAGAGTATGTAGATTTCTCTTTCAATATTTAACCCATTTTTTGACGTATCTGGTGTGTCTGCATGTGAACAATGACGTTATTATAGAAGCCAGGAGTTCGTGTTAGCACTCAGAAATGATTATTGATCAGACTATTGGTGCACATAACAAAAACAGCGACCTGAAATGCTGCGTCGAGTCTGGACGGATCAATGACTTTCACTCTGTGGCCAGAAAAGAGCTTCGAAATACAGCTCAGGAATCAATGTGAAACCAGTGACGCTGTGTGAAATACTGACAACCAAGAGCTAACATCTCCTCTTGAACTCTGAGTCAAAGTCTCTTGTAAATTTTTTACTTTTGACCTCTTTAAATCACTATTTAAAAAAACAACAACTAACAGTGGTGCCTTCAAATCAAGTGTCCACACATCTGAATTCAGAGAGTAAAATTCAGTCACAACAAGCTCTGAAACACAATCATATGGACCCTCCTCCCCTCAGGCCTCGTGGTAAACACTGAAATGGAATCCAGTTCGTTTTCTATTAAACTTCTTGATGATTCCAGATTAACGAGAACAAGCAGAATGAGTCAGAACTGTGACTTTGTCCTTAGATAAGGTTTAAATGTAGAAAAGAATCCCACGCAGCACAATGCTCTTTTTTAGAATGAAAATATTGACCACAAAATCATCTAAAGCTGTGATCACCAGCGGTTGAAATCTGTGACACCTTCCTCTTCTGCTTTTTGTTCACTGCGTCCTTCGCTGCCCATCACATGCTTCGTCCACGTGCCTTCGAAAAAACTAAGTCAATAGCTACTAATTATAGCCAATCGCATAGATATCGGTCTGTCAGAGAGGGGAGGGGGGTGTCGGTCAATCGCTGGCCTTGCAAGTGGGAGCTGAACCAGAGCAGATGGGAAAGAGCAGCTAGACATCAAACAGAGCTTTAAGAAAACAACAAGTCATTGATTTCTTTTAAATTAATGTAATACTAATGCAGCAAGTAGTTCTCGCAGCACAGATAAATTATTTTGTCTCAGAATAATTTTGACAGATAAATATTCATCCCACTGTTTGTCTGCTTGGTTTAAATAATGAAATGACTTTGCATTAATTTCCCATGCAGTGCAGAGCATCACAGTGTCTATTAAACATGCTGTTAGTGTTTAACGCTGTGCTCATCCACATTACACCACACGGACACCATGACAGAAACACTATAGGTGCATATAGATCTTAAGCATAAAGCTTAGATCCTATAAAACCTGCAGCTGTACGAGTAGCTATTTATACTATGTAATACTGTACTTAATGACTTATAAGAGCAGACTGTATGAGTGGTCTGGCCTCTGTGGGCTTCATGAGTCAGGAGGAACCATACTGGAGACTTCTCTGTGTGCTACATCATTATTGACAAACTGCTAACATTTTCCAAAGCATGCAGAACGCTTTTAGATTGATTTTCTGCTTCACAGGGAGCTACTGGGATGTGACCATGGTGTGATGGTATTTATATGGACGCTCAGAAGTTTGGGATATGCTTGTTTTCTATGGAAACACATGAAATTAATCTGAATAAGAATTATAACAAACGAAGAAGACCAGCAGAGGAAGTTTGAGTTAGAAATAAGAAATTTAAAGGCACACTATGTAACTTTTTCATATTTTAAATCTTTTCCTTGAGCCAGTCTGTGCTAATATGACCTTTACAGGGTTAATGAAAAGTCACTCGGCCCCATCTGCTGCTTGGATCCAGAATGCAGCGTTTGCAATCTTGTGAAGGTTAGACTAACCCAGTGTGGCTAGCTGTTATGCTAGTGCCGGAGTGTTTTTAGCTCATGATTCCTGCAGTTTTTTTATTTGTCCCTGCTTGAACACAGCTGATTTCTTTGAATGAGCTCCAGTAGAAAGCAATGAAGGCTGAGGAGACATTTCAACTGTTAGATTTAGGTGTTTCTGAGCAAAGACAATGGAGTTAACGTTTTAACGACAGTGATTTAAAACGGACACTAGGGGGTGCTAAAAACAAGCAAAACTTCATGGTATGCCTTTAATGGAAAAGATGAACATTTTCTTTAAACTCTGCTTTCTAAAATCTCAGTTTCTAACTCTGATTATGTCTGCTGTTCATTTGTTCTGTTCAGTTTAATTTCTAAGTGATTCCAAAACATCTGAGCAGCAGGTCAGCAAACCACCTGGTACAAAACAGTGCAAGTACAATGTCATCACAGCTAACTCAACTAAATTTCCATTCTTTTGTTTTAGAAAAATAATTCAGATGCACTCAAATCAAGGCAGTTCGGAAAATTCCTCTTAATGCAGTTCCTCAAAAACGAACGGGATCTGGCACCTGGAAGTACTTCATCTACAAGCTGGGATGTTGGGAAAATACCAACACAAATATCAGAGATATTTACACAACGCTGAATGAAGTGAGCATCAAAAACTGCATTCAGAGTGAGAAATAATCTAAAACGTGTTAGTGAAAACATGTCTAACTCCCAGTATGGCCGTCGACGCGAACACAGAACATCTCTTGATGCTCAACAATTCAATAAGCAGGCAGTGTGTGCTCAGCAAATCAATGGACAACTGGTTGACTTTCATTTGTGTGTGAAGCGATCTGCAGCATGCTTACACCAGGCAAGCAAACACACGTAGTACATGTTCATATCATACAAGGAAAGTTCCAGTTAGCATGCATGCACATTGTGTGTGTAAATGAAGGAAAGGATAGTTCCCAACCCCTGCTAAAAAGAACTGAAATCTCAGATTAAAGTGATGTTTTAATAAGAAGACAGAAGCTGCAGACACAAGGGACAGAGCTGATCTCCGAGTTAGACAGCATGCTCTAAAGAGCTGATTCATCAGTGTTTCTAAATGAGGAGGTAAATTATGTATGCCAGAGGAGAAAGTTAGAAAATTTAAATTGAGTTGTTTGGTTCCGATCATGGACAGAAAGCGTTTAAACTTACTATAATTCCGTTTGCGTGTTGTTGTTCGTTACTTTGGTCCTTAAAATTTTAAGAAGACAGGGTTAGACTGCTTTTGTGTAGTCAGTTCAAAAAGCATCCTGAACTGTTCTGAGATCCATTTCTTCTTTGCTTTGTTAAACTCTTTAACTTGCCACATGCAGTGATCATTTCATCACAAGGTACAATCTGTAGCGTCACCTACATGTTTCTCTATTTTTTTAAGGTGTTGGTTAAAAAAAAACCACGTGATTCACAAATGTTCGTTCCACTTCCTTTCAGAGAGTTTAAAAGAACATGTGATGAAACAAACACCGGGCTACACCCTCATCGTTCATTGACCCAGATAGCATCAGTAAGCCGGGAACTACCCAGACACCCGAGGTGTACACCCATGTAATCTCTCAGGGAAAATGGTTGTGGTTAAAATGAACAAATCAAGAAATAAAGAAATCAAACATGCAGTATTAAGACTTCACCTTGGCAATCTGCAGCAGAACAATACAGTGCTTGATGGACTCTACCATACTCTGAAAGAGGAAAACAGGAATCTGTTAACAAGCTTCTACAACTCAACAGGAAGCAACATGTGTAAAGCTCTTACTTACACAAGTAGTCTCTTTCAAATTTTCTATTTTCTGCCAAAAGAGAGAAAAAAAAAGAATCTGAGCAATTCTGGCAAAACAAAGAAAAGTTTCTGAAGGTGGAGCACTGAGCATTACAGTAAAACATGACCGCTGCAGCGTTTTGATCATTTTTAAATCATATTTAACTGCTAAGTTTGATGACACTTCAGTGACCAAACACTGATGTTAGTAGGAAGTCCTCTCACACACACAGGCACACACACGTCAACTGAAACACCTCGAAACTGAACTACTTCCTCCAACGAAACCAAAAACAAGCTCCCTCTCACAGATAAGATCTCTAAAGAGTCCTGAGAATTTATAAATAACTATTTACAGTAAAGACTCCGTATGGCACATTCTGCTTTAATACTCTAGAACAGTGTGTGTCTCAATCAATGAATCCACGAAATGTCAAAACCACAACTGTTTGTCAAGTTTGCTGATGAAACAATGAAAACTTTTCTGGTTACAATAAGAAGCTGTGCAAACAGAACAAGTAGACCTCATTTAAACACAAATACTAACTTTAACTCTCGATATCTATATATTTTATTTATTGCATTAATAATATACTGTACATATAAGCTGACACCTCTTAAACATATTTCTTTAGTTTTCATTTGCTGTCATTTAGCTTTGAAACTAAAACCATGACATCAGCGCCGTTAAATGCTCATCTGGAACACAGTGTGTCGAATAAAAGAATAGAATGTTTCATTAAAGCATAGCTGAAGAACAAATGTGTCAAAGGTTCAAAAAGACTGAAATAAGATCAGGTGATTTCCTTAGTTTTCACACAAAATAATGAATCAACTGTCCAATTATTCAACCACTAATGATGTTCCTGAAAAACAACAAGAACTGAAGTTTCAGTAAAACCAGGTCATATTATCATGTATTTTTGTTATGTTTTAATCATTACAGCGATACCACGTCAGAACAGATAACCAAAAGAAAACATCAGCAACAGACCGACAGCTATTAGATTTAATTTGTCTGTTTGTTCAAACGATAACAACAACAGAGACCAGATAGCAAAGACACAGGGTCACCGCTGCACTTCTGGTACTCACTCTGCGCGACTCATCCTCTTTGCAGTCCTTGATCTTCTCATCAAACAGCTGTTTTAGAATAAGAGATGAGAAGAGAAACAAAAGTCAAATGAGTCGGGAGAAAATCTGTAATCTACAGATGATTTGGTTTGAGATATTATGGCAGCACGATATTCTCACAGGAAAAATACAGTCTTTTTTATTATTAAGATTTATTCTTGATAAAAAGTGTTTGAGAATAAATGTAGCTGCACTGTTTTTTGCTTTTTCATGATGCAACCATAACTTAATATTTCTGCTTTTCTCAAAAGAATCCAGATCAGCAAAAAACATATGAATGTATTTGTATTTATTCGTGTTGAAGCACATTAGATTAGAATCTTTATCCATATTTATGTATAAAGTCAGTGGTAGGTTGCCTAAACATCTCACAGCTGTGCCAAAAATAAAAAGTTCCAGATGAAACGTTTCCATCCTGCAAGCGGAGTCCTACCTTTAACTGGTCGATTAGAATCTGTAGGTAGGCGTCAGCTTCAGAGAGCTTCTTGTCAAAGTCTTGCACACTTGGCACAAATCCCGTCTCTGCCTCCTGCAGACAGCAAAACAAACAGATCGGAGTATTATTACAACCTCAAACCAAACTCCTGGTAAATGCCCGGCTAGTATTTACATATTCAACGTGAAACCATCACCCATTCTTAAAATAATGGCTCATTTCTGTCACCTGCTGACCAGATGGGCTTTGTAAAGTTGTTGAATAAACTGGTGGACAGAAACGTTTCAGGAGAATCTTCCAGCAGCGTGTTGCTGTACCGGGTTAAATACAATAAGAGCGGTGCTGTTAAAGGCTGGAAAAGGTCAGCATGGGTCAGGCTTCAAATAAACTAAAAACCAGGAGAGCCACAAACTGTGTGAGCAGGCTCAGATTTACTGTGTGTTAATTAGTTTTCCTTAATGGCCCCGAGACTCCCCCCCCCCACCCACACACAGTGCATTTCATTACATGAGATCCATTAAACATAATTTACTGGACGACCCTAGGAACTGACATGACCAGTGTCTGGCTGTCCGAGCTCACCCAGAACAATTAGGTGGACTGAAACAAAACCACGAGCGGAATCATGGGCAGACAAATGAACACACAGGCATCAGATTTCCTTAGGGGACAAAAAAACACACATTCCCGGTGTGTGTCAGCAAAAAGCAGCATTAGCACCAAAGATAACACAATAACCCATCGGCGTCAGGCGATTCAGTAGATGACTAATACAGCATGTGTCAGTGCAATTTACTGCAACACAGCAACTAGTCTGATATGGAAAAACACAACCGCAGCGACAGTAAGATGGAATCAGACTAAATCCTTATCCTGTTAGTGCATCAAGCTCTTATCAAACCGTGGGGTGTGCAGCTGGCTCGGATTTGCTGCGTCGAAAACTCCTGGTGCGTCTTCCTCCCGCCGGCCGCAGCCTCATGGGAACGTGAAGAAAAGCCATTTACCAAAGGCCAAACATTAACAGCCGCTCTGGCCCCCAGGAAGTGCTGAAGTTTAAACATTTAAAGCTTCGCAGAGAGCAAAGTCTACAGTCTGTAAGCATGCAGTTAGCAGGGAAAACCTCCTCGAGGGGTCAAAGGTGCACACTTTGTTAGTTTAGTGTGACTATGATAGAAAAGGAAAAACACCTCAGGTCATAACAAACAATGCACATAGAAATATCAGGTCACACAACCAGTAAAACCCTATAGGGTGATCGCTTTCTATCAAGGAATCATGATGGTTTTTATTTGAGGTCAAACAGACTAATAGATTAGAATGATGGACACTGGAAGAGAGATTAACTCCACCTACTCAGATCTGTGTCACTAATGTTTACAAAAACCATCAAAAACATTCAGTATAAAAACTAAGACTTGAAATGTAAAACAGCCTGACTTATCTGATCATGTGTTATATTAGAGACAATACATTCTAAAAACATGGGAAAAAATAATGAAAAGGAGCAGGAAAATAAAGCCCCCATGTTTAAACGCTGCCCCTATTATTATGTGGCAAACTGAATCCCATGTTTTGTCAACACACATAATAAGAGGGGAAGTGCTGCGTTACAGACGGAGCAGATACGTTTGGAAACGGAAAGTCAGATGCAGGTGGCCGGTTTATAAACGGCTACATAAGAGCCACGTCACGCCTCCATTGCTCCAGAAATATTCCCAGACGTCTGCTCCTTCCCACCACCCAGACTGATCATTCCTGACACACAGCGGGAATCTTTCAGAGCAGCTTGCAGAAACTTGCACATAAAAACCCAATCATTTGTGACTCGACAAACACGGCTCCTGCTAGCTCGCACTCCCTCCCTCCCTCCTCTATGCTTTTGTCTTTCCACATGGTGTGACCCACTTTAAAAAGGCTGCTGCCCCAGCGTCGCACTGCAGCCAAACTTGTGTTGTGTTTCCGTTTGTGTGTTTTACTTACAGGGCACCTCACTCCAATGAACATGCTGCATCAATCAAAGCTTGTGCATCTCTCAGGCCGTTTCACCCGACACAAGCTCCTTTTCTCCTCCTCCTCTGCCTCCGTTATTCGATCTTTTCCCTCCCCACAGCACTAAACCACCAGCTCTATTGAAGTTAGAATTCTCTCTCTCCCTCTTCCACAGAGAAACAAAAAAAAGAAAAACGTGTTCCTCTTGCGTTCCAGCGCAGTTTGACAAAATAAACCACAGCAGCCTTTAGCGTTCAGTCTGGCTAAAACATATTCTTCAGCAGCAGTAAATCAGCTGACTGTTCAGTATGAGGCAGACAGAGCCGAGTTAATCCAGGACCCTCCCCTGGCAGGAAGGGCACACTTCCTCTCACACAGGCAGGAGAGAAAAAAAACACGAGAGGAGCACTAAACGCATCTCTGATTGGCCGAGGCAGCAGAGGCAGATGTTTTGGTGATCCAGCAACCATGTTCAAGGTTGGATGGCTGTGATCACATGATCCTACGAAAGCAGCTCTATTAAGTGTGTGTGCACTGAGAGGGCAGGCACACGTGGTGCATCAGAAAGACTAGCCACGAAGGGAGGAGGGAGGGGAGCAGAAAAAAGAAGGTAAGAAAAAGGGCAAATGACACGGTTGATTATGAGAATGAAAGGAAGAGAAAATGAGAAAAAGGAGGGACTGATAGGTGATGAAGAGAGGGTTTGGAGCACGGAGGAAGGTCAGGATGAGAAACGATGAGATGAGAACACTCAGTCTAAACACATCATAAGAAACAGAGACATAAACACCAGTGGAAAAAACCCTGCTGCCAGCAGGTTGGTTATGAAACAACTTTCCATTAAAAAACAGGATCCGATTCTCACCACACATCACAAACATCATCCTTCACAGGCTATTCCTATTCAAATCAACTCATCATAACGGCATACGTTCTGTCATGAACAAAACCTTCACATGCCGTTAAAAACATTTATTATAAATTCTCTGTGCAGGTTCAAACTTCAAAAGAACCTCCTCAAACTTCACATCGTGTTTAAAGTTCACATTCCAAAATTCTTCACCAGGTTCAGAGTCCAACAATGAATAACTTCAAGTTCACTTCTTACTTCTTAATGACCTACATGGTTACATTTTTCTACAACAGTACTTAAATATTACCATAATCTAATAAAGGTCTGGCATTCCTCAAAGAAATGTTGTCCCTCATGGCTTTAGTGCCTGAGATTTTAACTAAAGTTATCTTACGTTGATAAGATGGCGTTGTTGATGTTTTGGTCAAATCGTGAAAACAGTTATGTGCAAACTTGCAAACTATCATAGGGTTGATCAGTTAGCCTCAGAGTGTGTGTTGTAAAAGACTCTCAGATAATACCCTGTCAAATTTTAGCTCATTGTTTGCAAAGCTGAAGCCAGTTTTTTGTTTGCTAATATCAATCAGAAGGCGGCCATCTTGAGTCTGGTAGACGTGTGTCGGATGATTCTTTTCTAAAAGTTCCATTAAAATCCATTTCTGCTTCTGTTGTCAGACAGTGAAGTTATTTAGTTATTACAGAACTGAGAACACACACTCAAAGACAACATCAGGGAGCCTCACAGAAAACAAACCTCTCTCTCATGGGGAAGATCAACCATGCCTGAACACATAGATAAACAATGTGGCTGGCTACATACCCGGAGCTGGAGGGTGTGACGGAGGATGGTTCCTTCTAAGGCGTGGATCCACTTCTCACGTTCATCTGCATCTCGAGCTAACAGCAGAAACACACACATATACACACACACACACATGGTGAGTCGTGTTTTCCATCAAGATTAACCAGCAGCTGTGCTCGAGTTACACACCAAGACAACACGGAGATGACATGGTGGCGCAGAGATGGAAACAAAAGGAGCACTCAAGGTTTTAATAGAAATACGAGGAGACAATAAAAGTTGGATTTAAATCACACATTATAAATCAAAACAAATGGGTTCTAATAAACAGTTTGAGCAAAAACGCTAAAAATCTAGATAAAAAATTTGAGCATGTCTCTGTTCTAAAGATACTAATGAACTTTTAGTTCTAAATGAAACCTTTAAGCAGCCTTTATGAGGTGAAGCTATATGAATCTCTATGTTTTGTGTTTCCACATTTTCACTCGGTGTGACTTCAAGGACAAACAGGCTCCCAGCAGCATTAAACAATGACCCTGCACGAGCTCCTAAACATGCAACAAACTGCAAAAAGAGAAGAAAATCCCTTTTTGGTGTTTGTGGAATAAGAAGACACCTCCTGCTGTCCTCGAGATGCTGAAGTAAAGTTCTAACATAAACTGACGTGCTTTATTTTCCCGTAAATGTTGTTTTCACATCTCATGGGTTATCTTATTTGTACACACACAAAGCAGCTTTTATTCCACTTCCTACATGCAGACGGTCACCCCGTGTAATAAAACATCCACTTCAAAAGCTGTGAGAGGAACTTACATGCCCCTAAACTGGCCGGTAAACTGAGTCACTTTTCATTGAGCTGAAAGCAAGAATACAGCAGATGAATGGATGTGCAAGCACCGAGGCTGAGCCGTGCTACAGCAGAAAAGCTTTTAAAGACATTAAAAGGCAGCTGAAGCTCAGGCCAATCCACTCAGACAGAGCCTCAGTGGCCTCTCACTTTCCCTTCAGCCGAACAGACTCACCGGAGGAGCAGCTTATGGAAGCTAACATTGTTTAGCTGCTATTCACGACAAAGGTGAGACGGTAGTGCGAACAAAACCACCCCCCCAAAACAAATGACTGGGACTGTGGTTGTTACAAGCCATTTTGTACCCATGTGAAATTTACTAGAACAGGAGACAAAAGTCTAAAGGTCACCAAGTTCCAAGTTTCACTTCTATAATGCTTTAAACACCTGACTTTAACAACTCACTCTCAAATTTACAATACCTTTTAAAATCTGTAAGAGCCCAGCTGAAATGCTGTCCCATAAGAAAGACTGTGTGCAAATAAACCCAATAACTGACGCCTCTGATAAAGAAAAGCACAGCAAGTCAGCTGAACCTTCAGAAGAGGAAAGGAGGAAGTGAATTAAACAAAGAAGAGCTTCCAAAGTTTCCACCAGCACACACCTTCCTCATAGAGATCTCCCTGATTCAGGACGAAAACACAAAACAAATAAAGAACATAAATATAAAAAGGCCTGGAATACGTTGACACACCTAAATGTTTCAGTCATCTGACTAGATGAATCCTGATGCTGCGTCAAAATACAGGGAAATGATACTCTACTGAGAAATGTATCTTATATAAATACAATCTCTCATATGATACCATTTATATCAACACCACTAAAAAGACAAAACAACCCTCAGTTAAAAATAAAGAAATAACCTGCAGAGCAATCAAATCTATCATGGAGAGAGTTGATATACAGATCAATCCTCACATGTGATTAAACGCTGCATAAAACCCCTCCATGGTTATATATTTATAACATTACAACAGAGATCGCTGTACTAGTTCTGTTTTCAACTCCAGTAAAATCTGCCACACCTGTCGTTCATCTCTTTATTATTATGTTGTTCATATTCTTCTTTCCTGCAGACGATGAATAAAGTTCCAACTCCACCCTCTGGATCGTATCACCATTCATTCGATCCTAATTTTAGGTTTTACTTGAGTAATTTTTGCCATTTTATTATTATTATTATTTCAAAAACCAAATTCAAGAGCAAACATTTAAAGTCTGGATTAAAGTAACACCACCAGGTGCATCTTGATCCCAATCAGCTGCAGAAAGTCAACACTTCTCTTTTCCTCATTCTGCACATGAATTAAAACTGAACCCTAGTACTAAAGTAAGGCCTGTTTACAGGCACACTGCTGACCTCAGCTAATAATTTGACCAGTAATAATTTTAAGCAAATGCTCAGCCAACTGTAAAAACAAAAAGCACTTATGTGATTGAACGCGTCACCTCGTATGACTGCTGCAGTCTGGGAGATTATATTTGGCATCGGCTCCAGTTCAAGACTTCACAAATGAACACAACCAGCCATTAGTGATGCAACTTTCATCAGAGGATTCGTGTGGATGATTAAGTTATGCATCACATCTACTTTCCTTCACAAAGCTTTTAGTTGTAATGCTGCAGCTTCTTTATACAAAAAGGCTCTGTGTGAATTATGCATAACATTTTTTTCTCCCCTTGTCATCCTCAGATGAGCTGAAGAAACGTCATGCTGCATGCTCTAATGGGACGATATCGGACTGCAGCCTGTCAAGTCTGTGTCATTTAGTATACTCTATTGTGACATGAGGAAGAGGCTCAGTCTCATTGGGAATATAATCAGAATAACTGATTTTACAGCTGCATATCTGTTCAGTACATTTCTCATATGATTATATTCCAACACTGCAGCAAGAACAGGAAATTATATTACTTTGGATAAACTGAAATATGGGTGACTGACAGGACAGGATGCTAAGAAATACCAAAAAAGTAGGAGAAGAAGTACAGGTGATGTAAAGATGGGAGACAGGAGAAACAAGGATCATCTTGGATGGATGTTTTGGGAATGCTAGGTGGCCTCCTGACATCGGAAAGAGCAGACGACAAAAGATTGATGGCTTCTGCAGATAAGAGGAGGTGAGCAAAGAGGGGGAAGAGGAAAGGGCTTTTCAGGCATCTATGATGCACCGCTGGGGGAGCGGACTCAATGAATAATGGATGATTTTCTAAATAGAGAGAACAGAGCTCCACTCATGACTAGCAGTGACTGACTGGCTCCTAAAGACTATTTAACCTGTATAGTAAACTATCCTGTAAAGTAAAAACTTAACGCACTTTAAAGCTCTTAATATTAAGTTATAATGAGCCATCCAATAGCTGATTAATCACTGGAAAATGCACTTCTGGCTTTTGTCAGTAACACAGACCATCCCTTATCTATTAACTGGCCCACATAATGGGCTACCAGCACATATCTGGACAGACGCATTTAGACGGTGCCTAGACTGCATTACATCAACGGGCCGAGATCATTTTACATCAACAGAGAGTTCTGCTCCTGACCAGCATCCTGTGCAGGTGTTCATGTCCACGCTCACAGCTGATGCAGACAGAATCTCCAGTTCAGTGTGCAGAAAGTGCTGATTTTCATGCTCATCCTCTAGAGGTGACACATGAGATGCTCTTCTGGAGGGCAGACATCTAACAGCGTACACTGCTGTTCCTCAAACTAATAGACGGCCACAGAGGTCACAATCTGAGGCACTACTTAAAGTATGGAGTGAGAACACGCAGCTTAGAAAGTATTAAATCTGAAACGTGGACAATACGGGTCTTTAACTTATGACACAAAGCTGCATCTCATACATGCTAAAACATTACAGCGGATGCTAAACCCAGATCAGTTTTAACAAGAACACACAACTAATAATACAGCATGCAGTGTATCTATCACCATACCAAGAAGACAGAACCTGAAGTCAGTGTTTAGTCAATCCAGCAATACCCCAAAACAGCAGCAGCAACACTAAACAGCTTCTAAACAAAGCTCCTGTCTCCTATAATCCCTCATCTATCTACCACTGCAGTCTGCTTCACGCTGCGCTGAAATGCCCTTCAACCTCCATCTCAAACCAAAACAACCATGTGAAACGGAACATTGCGCTCCACCCCGACTCCATGTCCAGAAGACAAACAAACAACACCTCCTTCCTCTCCTAATGCCCAGCACTGGCATGCATGCTGACCGTAAGATGTGCATGTCTTCCTTCTTACCCTTGCGTTTGTAGAACCACAGCATACAGCTTCGGAACACAGACATAGGACAGGGCATGAAGGAGGTGAGAGGGGCCGGGGACCCATGGACTGTAGCTAGTGACCCTCAGGACGGGGTGAACAAGGAGAGGTGGTGGTGGTGAAGTGTGCAGGCGAAATGGATACAGACGGACAAATGGGAGGACAGTGATGAAGGAAACTTAGAGGCGGTTAGTTAAAGACCTGGTGGGCAACAGAGTTTAAAAAAAGATGTCTGCAGTGGACTGGACAGCTCAAAAATGAGAGACGGATTGATAGGACGGGAGGGGCCGATCCCTTCCTATGAAGCGAGTAGTTAGACAGGAGCAGCAGTAGTGCAGCAAAGGGTGAAGAGCAGCAGCAGCATCCAGAAGAGAACTGAGCTCAGCTCCAAGCTCAGCAGTATTCCCTTATTATTCCCAGAGGCTCAGCTGTAGAGACACGAGATGCAACCTTCCTCTTCCTCTCAGTTGAAAGAACCAAAAAAAGAAAAAGAAAAACCTTCCAGTTGCTCAGTTTTTCCCCAGAGAGATCCGTTTAGCTTAAATCTAGCCAGTCTAACTCGGTGGGAACAGCTCAGATGCATGCAGCACGCTTTGACACTGTGCCTGTGTGTGCATGCATTTCCTGGCATTAGAGCAAACCAATCCAAGTCTTTAAAAGGTGGGGAGGGAAAGAGGAGTGAGAGAGGGACTGATGGAGAGAAAATGAACCACACACATGGATGCAAAAGAGATCCCAGGGAAGGAGAGACAGGGATGGCAGCAGTGAGAAAAGGACACACAAAGAGGACAGCTCACCTTGGAAATGGAAAGTCTTCTGGTCCACAGTGATGGTGAATGTGCTGTCGTCCTCGTCATCTATGCCGATCACAGCTCCCTGGGCAAACACAGAGAGGAGCAGAGGCACTCAGACAGCAGGACACGTCATACTTTTACTTTCCATTCCTATCCTCATGCCCTCCACATGTCCCAGCAGCCACAGCATAAAGACCACTAATAATAAATCCACCTCCTCAGCAGATCACTTTCAAAGTCTCCAGTTTTTCTTGCCTGATCATCCCTTTTCAACATTCACCGTGTTTCTCTCTCACACACGCATATGAATGCAGTCTTTTGGAACATGGAACAGAAGACGGGAGGGGGTGGGATTTGGGAGAGCGAAGGAGGAGAAAAAACAGGGGAGGGTGGACGGATATAGACAGCAGGGACCAGCAGCTAGCAGCAACCAAAGAGAGGAAAAAAAAGAACTGCAGGGAAATGACCTGCTGGCTAGCTGAAACACAAGATCCCAGCAGCAAAACAGAGCGTTTGTTTTAAAAATAAACAATGAAAATAACTACCAGGGAACAGATGCTGCAAAGGAAAAACTCTCCATCAGTCCATTACCCTTAAGTTTGATTCATTTGAATATGATTCACTTCTAGTAACCCTAATGGTGTATTGTATTTAGAACATCTTAGTTTGATTTCTAAAATTAAATAGTTTTTATTATTTGCAAGGCACAAGTACATAATATACTGCTGGAAAGGCTGCAGAGAGGTTACCTTTCCTAAAAAATCTTCAACCTTCTGACATCCTGCAGCAATGAGAGTCATTCAATTAATAACACACACATTTTCACAAGAGACCATGAGCCTAATCCTTACAGAACATCCCTGTGTGTGTTTGTGTGTGACCGGTTGTAACTTATGACTTGTGAAGATGACTTGTCAATGTAAAAAGGCATCTAATATACCTGATTACATGTACAGTATAAATCTGCATAAAGACAGGTTACAAAACCATTATAAGGGTATTTGGATAAATGCACCTAATTATCTGACACGGGGCTTTTTAAATATTTTGCACTAAAGACACAGAAAAGTATCTGTTTGATGATTTTGATATTTTTAAATAATTAAAAATTTTGTACAATTAAATTGATTCTCAGGCAAAATATACTGGGTACTTAACTTTTCATTTCTATTTATTTTTCTTCTTATGTAGAAGTCTGTAAATGATCACAAAGTAACTCCAACAGTGTGAATTAAACGTTTGATTCATGACAACATACGAATAAAAGCCATGACGTCTTTCTCTAGGTGGGGACTCTTCCTCTTCACTGAGAATTTCAAGTTATTAAAAACAACTTTTGTCAGAGTTTCTCTAAAACTCCTGAGACACTTTGCCTTCTTTATAACAAAAACATGTACTTTGAGAAACCACAAGCATGTTGGATCTGTAAGACACGGAGGAGTCTGGCTTTGATTGGTATTAGAATTTGATTAGGGAATTCTCACCTCAAGAAGGGTGACCCAAAGGGTCAAATATAAATCAGAAATACATAATCCAGTTTTATCTAAAAGCCGTTATTAACCACGAGACTTTAGAGGAGCTGATAAAAACATGAATTTACTTTTTAATTCATAACCATCAGCACTGAAGTTTTAAGATCAACCTACGTTCTTGTCTCTATGCTATCTTTCATGCAACGTTGATTGAGTCATGCTAAAGCAAACAGTGAACTAAGAAAACAAGGAACAACAAGCTGATCTTTGTACAAAACTGTTAAGATATCCACTGCTGACTGATGTCATCCTCAGAGAAGTCCTGACTGTGGCAAGACAAATTCACCATGTAAGAAATTTGAAAAAATCTGATCTACATGAATCATTATTTACACTCTTTCAAGGTTAAGCCATCTGTTTGATTCTGTCTACATAAATTAAACACATTTCACTTTCTAGAAATAAGAAGTCATTCTTGCAATACAAGGTCTGAGTCAATTATAAAAAACAAACAAAACTTCCTCTTTTTACATAATAAACAGGACAAGTTTGTGAAATCTCTGCTGCCATCTAGTGGACAATATTCAATACTGCATGCATGTTGTGCAAGAGTGGATGCAGTATAGACAGGGTGCACAAAAGGATTCTTTCAGAGCATAGAACTGTGCTTTGCAGCTGAGGTGATGATAGTGTATTTGTGCTACAGAAAAACGAAACTGTCGAAACAAATTGTGTCAGAAATGAGTGCCAGCAAACATTTAGCAGAAAACACTCAAGAACAGGGTGGCTTCAGGAATCTTACCCTGAGTCGAACACAGCCCCTTCTGGATCCTCGCATCATTTTGTCTTTGGACTGAAAAACATAATCAAGTCAGGGTTTAAGAAGGTTGTAATGTACAGAGCTTCAGGTTAATAATGGACTCAAAGACTATTTACCCATTGTGTTAGCAAAAAGCACAAATTTAGGTAATAAAATGAAGAAAAACTTAAGTCTATGTATAGCTACTTTATTCTCAGGATGCTGAGTAGTTAAACCAGCTCCAACTCTAGAAGCCAAAAAAGTGCTGCTTTAACATATATTTTAATAAGGTAGTAATATACCAATTACAATTTTACAAGGAATGTTTGTTCTAATAATCACTTTAGTTAGCCTGGATACAATTTTACATCACATTTCACTTTAAAGAATGTAAAAGAAAAACCCACCCACTACTGGCAGTTTAACAGGCGTGAACGGGGCTTATCTTGTCTAAACAAGCATTAACTCAAGGCTTTGTTTTCATTTCTTATTTGACAAAAGATAAACAAACAATGCTTACACTGAGAGGCTTAAGCCTAGAGATGCTTAACATTTTCTAGCAAATGACTTAAAATTATAATTTGATTAAGGTTTAACAAAGAAGCTTTCCGGTTCAGTTTTAAAACCTATACTCTGACTGTGCTGGGAGTTGGAGCTTTACATTTTAAGTCTCAGATTCTGCTAAAACTTGATATTTTTGTTTGATATATGCAAGTTAACTCCCATGACTTAAAAGAAGCTTGTCTTCAAAGAACCAAATAAGTCCAGTTGCCTTTATTTAAAACCCTTTTTTGGATTATCATGACCTGGATGACTGAGAACCCTCACCAGCATAACTCCCATGACCTTTACCTAAGACTTAGGTCCTAAGTCATGTAGTAATCTGAGGAAATGTGCTCTTTAGAGAGTGCTTCATCACAAGTATCCTTTACAACACAGTAATAAATTAAAACACACTGTTGTTCTAAATCATGTTCAGAAAACGAAAGAATCAGGTCTGCAAAACAACTTTCTGGGCAGAAAGCCTAGCTCTGGGTTGTTGACCTCTTTACAACTTTCAACCTTAGCTAATTTTACTACATATTCAAAAAAATTACCAGTGTGTGTAAATTATATTGATGGGAATGGATACTGATCAAAAACTAATCAGCATCACCGCCCGCAGTGTCTTAGTACTTACAATTTACAGCAAAATCTGTGACGATTACTCTCTTTTTGATTTTCACGACCAAATATTACCTGTCTTTCCACAAAACTCTAAATTGTTAAAAATATGCTTCGGTAACTATGTATTCCTGCTATTAGCCATGTTAGCTGCAAGCGTTAGCGGAAGTATGGATAAAATACTGCCACCCTATTGGTCAGTTGGTCCAAGTAGGACGCTGCTATTGGCCAAGAACTGGATCAGTCATCATTTAGGCCCGCCTTTATCGAGCCAGCTGATACTCCCAACTCCTGACAAACACAAGGCCGCTCGTCACTTCTGTTCAGCAACAAGCGACAACTTCTGCAACTTAACCGCTTTAAAAGGCTAACATAAACGCACCAAAAGCGTGAAGTGGACGTACCGTATAGTATGACAGTAAACCGGCATTGTAGTCCAGAACAAACCAGCGATACTGCCAACCTTTCATGACGTTAGTCCACTTGCTCAGCGGCCCTTCCATGATGGACGCCATCTTTACAACAAGCTTCGGGTGGGGAGGAGCAGTAGATGGTGAGGTGAGGGTTCACGTCACGGACGAGGAGGATGGTGAAGGTTAGACAGGATATTAGGGCCAGTGTGGAAAAAAAAACACAGGAAAAACATACTAAATGTTGAGCTTTAAGTTAAAATGTCAAGAAAAAGTATAAATATTACTTCCAGAATAAAATATAAGACAGAGTTGAAATGTTGAGTCAAAATAGCTTCCAGAAAAAGTTGAAAATACACAATTTTAAGAATATTTACAAACAACAAAACAAACAAAAATATGTATATAATACAAAAAAAACAACTATTTATAACCCACAGTAAATTTAAGATAAAAACATAAAAATACAGTTTCAGGATCACAGTAGGTTTCACTTCTACTACTCTTGAAATATCCTTCTTTAAACTTCTGGAAAAGGTATTTGACTTTTTTCTTAACGTTTTGACTTTAATCTTGACACAACTTCCTTGTTTTTTTTTTTCTTCTCACTGGCCCTACTATACCTTTGTACATTAATACTGCTTGAGGAATAAGTTATTAGTCTAACTAGTAAAATGATCAATTACGACTGAAACTTCCTAAACTTGTATTGAAGCACCTGGACACACACACACACACACACACACACATACACACACACAGAGACCATTGATTTAAATAAACTAATACCAGTTATTTTAGTATTTGCAAATTAAAAAATATATTTTAAACTATCAATACATTGTTTCAATGGAACCTCTGAAAAACATTCAGGTAAAGCTTCTTAAAGGTTAATTGTAAAACATTTAGATTTACTAATAGATAAATTACAATAACACCCTGAGGGAATTTGGGTTTGTTTGTTGAATCACTTCTGGGTACAATGTTCTGAGTATTCCAAAGAAACATTTAAAATACATGTTTTCTAGTGATATTTAACTAACATCCACTGAATTTAATCTTACTGGTGTTTCCAGTCATGTTTGTTTATATTATTCCTCCTATGCAATCGTGTAAAATAAAATATTTACACTGAAAAAACTCAAGTGTACCTGATAAGCAAGAGTCAATATTGTGAATGCTAGTTCTGCAATTGTAAAACATTCTCCATTGAAACTAGGGGTCTTAATTATTGTTTTTTATACTTTTAAGTCAAAATTTCAGAGTGTGATTCCTGAAATGAACAACACCACCGCAGTATTCATCAATGTCTTTATTATTTACAATAAGCTTAACACTGATAAGCAGAACTTCACAGTCATATAATGTGAACTTTAAATTAAAAAACAGTAACACAAAATATTTTTTGTACAATAAAAAAGTTCATGTTAACATTTGCCATTTTTATCCCTGTTTAGATTCACATATTCCACCATGATGTGTTTGTGTAGATTTTTTTTTCATTGCACTCATCCAGCTGAAGACATGGCCTTTGGTATAATGATGTGTTTACGTTCTCCAGAACCAAAACCAGGGAGACATGAGAAAAATAAGGGAGATGAAGTAAAACGCACAAGGAAAGATGACGAGAAGGAGAAGAAATGTTTGTGGTCAGTTTAAAAATAAAGCAGCACAGATTCAACAATTAGATGCAACGAAGATTACTGAATGAATGTGACAGGTTTTGATTTTTGATAAGGCTTTTTTTTTTTTTTGGGAGATCAGCTTTATCATC
Organism: Callopanchax toddi; assembly: GCA_006937965.1. NCBI lineage: Eukaryota > Metazoa > Chordata > Actinopteri > Cyprinodontiformes > Nothobranchiidae > Callopanchax > Callopanchax toddi. Next base: position 420,162 of record SSNR01000118.1, read on the forward strand.
ATGATACAACAAAATATACAACAGACACCAAACTGTTTAAAAAGCAAGAATGACTGGTAATCATTCACAAAATGTTCTATTATCAGATCTGGATAAATTCAGATTCAGACAAAACATCAGTTTGGGTTTAGTGCGTGTCATTTGTTGGTGTGGCTGTACTAGTAGTGTTAATATCTGTACAAAATAAGTATTTTTAAAAAATGAACAAAGTGCACCGACTGGTTTCAAGTTTGCATCTGACCGTTAACCTCCTAATAAAACATTGCAGTGAAGATCTGAGCACAAATTCATGCTGAATTGTATGTTCTCATTATTGGGTTGAACATTAGTTTACTGTTGCAGTCATTATGTACTGAACATAAATAAGTTTCTTTTACAAAAAGGCACCAAAAACAATGAAAAAAAGGTTTAGAATCTACCTCATTTGACTCACAGTGAACAGAAAAGACCATTTAGTCAAAAAACCTTTCAAAATGGGGAATTTCAACAAAAACAAGAAATGCAGAAGCTGACATTTTCATCACTAAAAGTGTTATGAACCTCTGATTGCAGACTTTGTAGTATTTAAATGCAACCTATGTGTCATTGAACAGATGTGTCTGAGGCCTTATCCAGTGTACGTCAAGATGAGAAGCAAATCAAACAGATTCATTAAAAATCTCCTAGTAGAGTTTCTGCTCAAAAAACAGAGCAGCCATCTTCGGACTGTGATCAAAATTAAAATACGGGTCAGTAATTGAAAAAATGTTTTAAATAAATAAAAACAATGGCACCTCATGAAATTAAAGACACATATAGTTGACCAACTTTGTGTTGATCAGATGTGTGATTTTTACATTCAAAGTGCATTTTCAGTCCCGGGTTGACGGACCGCAGTCCTGAAATGCATCCGTTTAGACAAAAAACTCTGCAAACACATACATTTCTATCCATGGATATGAAATAAAATCAAATATTTCCATAACTCTTCTCTCAAAATATGTCTGTGCTTTGAACAAAAATAATTTAGAATTCAAGTTCATACATTCCAAAACGCCTTTCTCTTTAAAATCAAATAAATCCACGTGTGTGCTGAAGACATACTGCAGTTTGTTGAGACGTCAGTCCCATGTGGTTTGGGTGGAGAAGGTCTCTGCGCTCGCTGTGTTCTTACGTTTAAGAGTTTGAGGCACTCGAGCCACGACAAGGCTGTGGGGGAATCCAGCACTGTCCATACTGTGAAGGACACTTAAAGAAAAACCAGCTGAGCTGCTCACAACCTAACCCTGTGCTTTCCCACTCAAGTCCTCATCCATACAAAGGAAACAAAAAGTGCAACAATGACTGGGCATTTCTTGGGATATTCATCATGTGAACATCAGTCACGTCACTGAAGGGCAGATAAAGGGAGTGTCATAAAAGACACCCCACTTTCAGTCGTGTTTTTATCTGATGTCTGGTTGGTACAACTGTGAGCTTAAAGTTCCTCTCAATCTTCTTTTAATCTTTAGGTGGACGTGTAGGAATGTCACAGTTGATTAGTCTCCCTAAAAATGCTTCAAAAATTGTAAGATTTAGAATTAGGTCATAAAAATAGACTGAAATGAAAATGAGAATTAAAAAAATGTGTCACAAAATTTAAAAAAAAACAATTTGAGACCCCAAACCTTGAATCATACTGAATCTTGATGCTGGTTTCGCGCTTTAACATTACAATGGCTTTAAAAACAAGCACAACGCTCCACTGTGAAACACAAAACATCTAGCTGATGAGTCACATTCTTGTGAAACATTTAGTTTAACATGAGGAAAACACTTCCCCCCGTTCACTAAAGCTGACCACATTTGCCATCGTGACAGGCAAGCAAAGTGAGTTTGACCTCCTCTCCTGGCTGAAGACACACAGCTGATCCTCTCGACATTCAGGTAACAAAGAGGCTTCTCATGGCCAAATGAAAACTTGCAGCAAACCATTGCATTTTGTGACTTAAACCACATTTAGTTTGGTGTTCCCAATATGTACAGCTGAGAGCAAAGTTAGTGTCCACACTGGCATTTTATGAAACACATTTTGTAAACAAAAAGATTACATTTTGTAGTGATTTCTGAGGTACTTTAGATTTATCTCATGTCGTCCAACCAGAAACATACAAAAATGGAATATGGGTGATTTGCCTGGTAGAAGAGGTGACGGTTAGTGTTGTTATCACAGTGGCTACCTCTGGACTACATCACTAATCTCTTTGATACAGTTGTGCAGGTTTTCCAGCACAGTGTTGGTTCCCACACCGCTCAGCCCTCCACCTCCAGAAGACGAGGCCCTCAGTTCTTGCAGGCTGAGCTCCAGCTTGCCTACTGCCTCTCGAAAGGCAAATTTGTTCCTCATCTGAGGGATGCAGTCCACATAACCTGAGCAGTAGTCTAGCAGCTGGTGGCCAGCGTCCAGCACCTGGCTGCTGGAAGGGCTTTCTGAGCTAGCGTAAAGTGCGCTGCTCAGGCCCTCAGCATACTCAAGCAAGGTCTCACGGCTGACCCGCTCAAGGGGCACCCGCTCCGCCTGCTGCCGTATTCGTCGCAGTGCCACTTTGGAACCAGCAGATGGTGCTGTGAGAGAGGAGGCAGTGGTGGTGGCAGCTCCATTGGCCATTTTGATGGGAGTAGTGTTAGTACTGGCAGGGCAGGAAGAGGAAAAGGTGGAGGAAGTTGCAGGAGGCACTTGTGGTGGTGGCACTGATGGTCTACCTGTCGTTGCTCCTCCTGACATTCGCCCTGATCTGTGACCTTTTAAAGTGTCCCCATTTACTTCTACCTGCCCTGTACTGACCTGCTCCTCCCCATCACCGCTGTAGGACTGTTGCAGGCTGCGTAGCGTGGGAGGAGGAGGAGGAGCACACTTGGGTTTGACGAGCCGTGGCCTGTCCCGCTCTCCTTGTTGTTGCTCGGTCAGCAGTTTAAAGCGGTTCCCCTGAGAGTCCAGTCCGACTAAGTGTACATCAGCTGGGCTGTGCTTTAGCGTGGGGGAGATCAGGACTGGAACTTTGTGGTTATGAGTTGGTGCACTTGTTGGAGCTGATGATGGACTTGAGTTCTTGGAGGGGGATGACCAGCTCTGCTGCCTGTCCAGTGCTCCACCCTCCTCTCTGCCTTCTTTGACCCGAGGCAGACCATCCGATTCTCCCACCTCCCCTCCAACCCCTGGTGCCCTCACCCCTACAGCAGTACTCCGGGTTAGTAGCTTAGCTTTTGGCCTTTCCCTGATCTGTGCAGTTCCCTCATCCATCCTCCTCAACACCGTCTCTGAGGGCCGCGTGGCCCCGTTCTCTGGCTGAGAGGTCGTGGAGGGAGTTCTCTCCAGAGGGGGTTTAGCACTGCGGTTTCTAGGTAAAGTCAGAGCCATGCGCTCCAGGTCTGGTAGCCCAGATGACATTGAGGAGGTAGAATTGGACCTGGGAAAGGGTTTTGGTCCGCCAACTAAACCACCACCCTCCTCTGAAGACGCCATCTTTCCAGTCCGTAGCCCCAGAGTCTTTTTGATGAGTCTGGGGGTGAAGAAGCCAGCCAGTCCACCCCAACTGCTTCCACTTGACATTTGAGAACCAAGAACTCCACCTGAAGGTTTTTGTCCAAAAGCAGCCCCACAGCAGCGGGACTGGGCCTGGGTCGGTTCCCCATGGGAATGAGAAGGAGAAGCAGAAAAGCCCCCTAAACTGCCCGACTGGGGCAGAGGAGGGGGAGCACTGAAATCAGCTGTGGGTTCGTATTTCTTGTGAGGCTGAGTCTCCATATCCCGGAAAGAGTTGCTCCTTTTGGGTGGTGTTGGAAGGTTCTGTTGGAGTTGTGAAGATGATGAGGAGGAGGAGGAAGATTTTTTCCTCATGAAGGAGCTGAAGAAGCCAGTCTTGCCCCGTGTAAATGTGCCAATATCCTGTGCATCATCTAAAAGGCTGCTGGGAGATTTATCTCGGGGCTGCTGTTTCCGAGGAAGAGCTGGGGAGCTGCCGGACCGTCCGTCCCCTCCGAACAAGGTGGAAGCCCAGCCTGAAGAGAGACGAAGCAAATAGATTACAATCACAAAACTCAGCTGCACGGAATGAAAAGTGTCAGAACAAGTTGTTTTAGTGAGTTAATATACATTAGTGCATTAACACCACTCAAATAGTTTCATGTTCCTGTAAGATTCTCATTGTAAAAGCTGCTCTTTTCTCCTGTGGGACTCATGGACCAAGACAAACATTTTAGGAGACTGAATGGAACATTTGAACCAACGCCAGTGATACGAACACACCATCTCAATTATTTACAAGTTGTTCTTGTAAGAGACAAGATGTTAAACACGCCTCAAGAGTCAGACAAGCACATCTACAGAAATCCAACAACTTCTAATAAATGGAGTAACTCGGCTCCAAATAGCAGACTTCCTGTGATGGGGCATTTTGGGACTGAAATATATTTTAAATAAAATAACAACTTAAGCACAAACTCTCAATATCTACTATTTTTGTCCTCTTGGTTTATTAATATGTGCATACAAACAAAAACCTTGAAGGTTTGTGTTTGGGCTTATGAATACTTCTAGTCAGCCAGACATGAAAAATGTTTGATTTTTATCATTCTTTTACTTTTCTACTTTAATGAATTCATGTCAGGGTGTCACTTTTATTAAAGCTAGAAACTTAAAAACACAGTTTTTTTTATTGGTGAATGCATTATGTTTATGGATCAAAACAAAGAGCTGAACAAAACGTCAAAAGATAAGAGCAGACAGTTTACACACAAAAATATTAGATGTTAAAAGAATCTTCAATAAAAAAAATAAAAGAAACAAGCAATAACTTATGTATAAATACATTAAATAATTTAGATGTAAAAATATAAGCAAAAACAACTTTTGAACTTAATGGAAGAAACAAGTCTACACTTACAAAACAGCACTGAGTTTATACTCTCTGCAGTAACTGCAGGCGACCACTGCAGTACAGATTAAATTAATTTTATAATTTTATAGACAGCTGAACAATGTTTCAAATACATGGAGGCATTTTTATTGGTCAGCAGCAGCAAAACTGGGACAGGTTGACAAAGATATCTAAGAGACGTGCTGGTAAAACAGAAACAGACTCAGTTCATTGTAAGCTGTGATTTAAGACAGCATAATAATGGAAAGGATGAAACACACCAATACTGTTTTTATTACTCATTTTTTGTAGTCACAAACATGTTGATATTTATTTTTAATAGTAAGAATTTAGTTTTCTGTTACTTTTTTGAGGTGTGGGATCAAAAGGAACACCAGTTTTGTAGTTGTGATCAAAAGGCAGCTTGAATCTTTATTTGTGTTGGAACATCATCCTGTTCCAACAGAAGCTGCTTATTGATGTGAAACCCAGGTTGTAGCAGCAGTGATCAGTCGGTGAGGAAGATGACGGCCTTCTTTTGAGGCGGCGAGCTTGGCGGCGCTGCAGGTGCTTCTGTGCGTCGTTTGGTGTACCTGCAGAATCACAAAGCGATGTACCCGACTGGTTGGTAGTGAGGTGCCAGGCTGTACCTGAGTGACTGTGCGCGCTGTGCTCGGAGTGCCCGTCCAGTCCACCCTCGATGTTTTCCTTGTTTTCCGTGTGCTTGTGGGGTGGGCGGGATTTAGAAGGCAGCAGGGGCGTGTCATGACTGAAAGACTGCATTGATCCACAGTGACCAGAAGAGGCTGTTTTACAGAGCTCCTCTGCAACCTCTGCAAAAAAGAAAAGTTTGTTGACTGGCAGCCAATACTCACATCCATAGAATACATTTATTGACCAACTTACATCTGATTTATCCCACTCAGGCAGTTTGTGTGTTTTTAAGGTTTAGTTTGATCTAAAACTAATCAATTCTGCTCTCCTAGAGAATAAAAGAAAGAAAAGCTGACCAGGCTGCTGACTTTTCTTTTAAATTTATAAATAAAAGTTAGTGAGAGCAAGTTCCTACATTTAACCAAATCAATATTCTGAATTTAAAGTGCCATAAAAGCAGGTTGATGGAGAAAAAGAAACAAAAAGTTACCTTCAGAAATACTGGAGTCATGGAACATCGTCTCAAAGGCTTGATGTATTTCTGCAAACGAAGGCCGATCAAAAGGGCTCCACTGCCAGCCTAGTACAAAACAATACACACAAAAAATATATTTTAATACGCAAAAACAAGATGAAACTTACACATCGTTGTATGAATCGATAGAAGACACTCACATGCTCTCATGAGTTCATACACTTTGGGGGGACACCCCTCTGGTTGCTCCATACGGTAGCCTTTCTCCAGGAGATCGTAGACCTGAGACAAGTCAATGCCTGGGTATGGAGACATGCCATAGGTGGCAATTTCCCAGAGCAGAACCCCAAAAGCTGTGGAAAAACAATAAGATGATTCAATACGAGCACACTGGAATAACCTTTTTAAAAAGATTAAATAAAAGGTGTAAGGAGAAGCTTTACTCACCCCAGACGTCAGACTTGATGGAGAAGGTGTTGTATGCCAGGCTCTCTGGTGCAGTCCATTTGATGGGAAACTTGGCTCCAGCATGGGCAGTATAAGTGTCACCGGTCATCAACCGACTCAGACCAAAGTCTGCTACTTTAACGACATGGTTTTCCCCAACCAGGCAATTCCTCGCGGCGAGATCCCTGAGGAAAGGGTGGGAAAAATAAGGGAGAAAAATAAGGAAATACAAGGAAAAGCATCATATCTACACAAAAAAAGCAAACAGTCATACCTGTGTATGAAGTTCTTCTTCTCCAGGTATTCCATGGCTGAGGAGATCTGTGTGGCCATGTAGAGCAGCGCCACAGCATTCACCTCTGCCTTTTCACAATCTCGCAAGTAATCCAGTAGGTTACCATGTGGCATGTACTCTGTTACAATGTAAAAAGGAGGCTCCAATGTGCACACACCTGAGGGAGAGGTGGTAGGAAGAAAACACACGACAACATAAGAAATATGATTTAAAAAACATGTAAAAACAATGAAGCAATAAATAAATAATACTGACCAAGAAGCTGAACAAGGTTTGGATGTTTAATCTCTTTCATAACAGCTGCCTCTTTCAGAAACTCTTCTACTTCCATGGTGTCCTCCTGACATCACAGAAATGAGAACAAAGATAAACAGCTTATCAGTGGGTTGGAAAGATACAGCAAGTGGAAGAAGCAGATTACTAAAGGAACATCAGCTGTAATACCTACTACTACCTGCAGGTGGTGATGTATAACCATTATTATTCACTGTCAAACATGAACATCCAGTACTAAAATCATATTATGTTTCTAGAAAATAGAGTTCTAACCTTGAGCGTTTTGACAGCCACCGTCAGGTTGTACTTTTTCCACACTCCAACATACACCTCTCCGTATTGGCCTCCTCCTAGCTTGTGCTTCATGGTGATATCTGTGCGTTCCATCTCCCATTTATCGTGGATGGGTGACACACCATACACTGTGGGCTTGTTACATTTGGGTGCGGGGTAGTGCAGCGTGGTGACCAGGCCATCAGGCACAGTGGAGTGGTGGTGGACCAGCTCAGCGAGGGTGGCAAACCGACTTTCAGATGTCACGTACACCTGAGGAGAAAGGCAAGGTGGACAAAGATGGGATTAAAATACAAGTTTAGAATTAATTTGAGCAAATGTTAAAGAAATATTGGGAAAAATTAGCACTTCAGTCAGCCGAGTCTACCTTTCCATCTGTGGATGTGTTGATCCGATAGTGGTACACTCTGCCCTCATAGCGCAGAGATATGGACAGCTGCCCGGGGCTGCTTTCACTTTCCCTGACCAGAAAGCTGCCGTTGATGAGAGAGGACAGCAGGTACTCTGCAGCACTGCGGGACACGGGCCCGTGGTACCAGCTATGCTTCTCCAGACTGTTGACGGGTGTGATGTAGTTGGAGGGGACCCAACCCTGTCCGTTCTTAGAGCGCACTTCACTCCACTCCCCATTCTGGTTGTAACCCAGCACACGCAGCTTCTCACCTGGAAACATAAGGTGGAATAATGTTCTGAAAGGCTCCAGTGAAACGATATGATCACAAACATCCACTGACAAATTTATTTTAAAAACAAATCATGATCTTAAACAGGAGGCGTTAACTTTACGTCACGGAATAATGCCTCCTATCCAAAGAGACAATTTCTCAAAGGTTACCCAGCTGACAGAGTCCTATAAAAAAAGTCACGCACAATAAGGTGGTGTAATGGAAACAAGGTGCCTTTTGGAGAAATCAAAGACAGTGCAACAATGACAGAGGCAGTTGGAAAGCATATTTGTCACGAAGGGCTAGGCAAAACCAGGCATGTAGCGACTTAGCCTGTTGTGTGTCTGACGTCAGCGGGACATGAGGGAGTGGAGATGGCTGATGTGCTGAAAGGAGTTATCAGTTTACCAAAACACTGAATGGAGCAGCGATCTGTGCTGCCAGTTGGATGCAGGATGGGACAAAACCAATATGATTAAAAGAGAAAGGCGCAATGAAATCTGATTCAATAGGCCAGTCAGGATAAGAAAAATTAAGTTTTAAAAAGGCTTATATGAGACAAAAATGCCCAACATTATGATAAGTTCAGAACAAAGATGATGTTCAAGCATTTCAACTTTTATATTGTGGTTAAAGTTGAGTTTTGTGAAACTTTTCTTTGTTTTGTTGGGGTTATTTTAATCAACATTCTTGCTGCATTGACACACTGGCCTTACTCATATTTTAAAAATGCATTATTTGTCACAGTATTTAAGTTGAACTAAAGGGCATGAAATGCATAGAAGTATCATTTGACTCAAATCTGCTACAGTAAGACAACTAGAGCTGCAGGTTTACCTCTTGAATCAAACAAAAAGTCCAGAGCTGTAATAAACAGATGATTATCCACATCCACTAGTCTACTTTGCATCTGCCTTGAACTTTAGTGAGACTAGAAACACTGACTGCCTCACGTCTTCATGCTCTGCATAAAGAAAAACTCTGGTCTGGTTTAGCTTAGCTTGGCCTGGCATGAAGAATAGACAATGACAAGCTGCAGACACACGCCTGCTCTGCCCTCCTCCTGTGCTTATCCACCTGTTATTACTACAGATTTCAAATTAATATAACATCAGAGGCAGCATGTTTCTTTCCACATGAACAGGAAAAGTGCAGCGACGCTCGAGAATACACATGTACAAGTGGGGAGAATCAAAGATCTGCTCCGCAAGTCAGGGCCTGAACATCGTTTTCATCTCAGGAAAACTCAAAGGGATGAATTAAGACTCTGCCACATTTATCACTGTATATCAGAGGGTGACCCAACCCTGAACGTCTCTGAATAACATTTAAAAACCTACGTTTCAACTGGTGGAATAAATGAGAGTAAAGAAGCTTGCACCTGTTTTCTCCTCCAGCTAATTACACAGAAGATGTGTCTCACTGATGTCAAACAATGAAAAGTGGTTTGTTGGGTTTGTCACCTGATTATGAAATAAGCTACAACATAATGAGAAACAACATTCCTTTGGATTAACGATGCTTCAATTCGAGAAAATCACTTCTACAAGATGCCAATGTGCCAATCACAGAGAGATTTTACAGACGACTTCCCTCTGTTCTGTTGCAACAAACGTTAACTGTGTTCCTTAGGAAGGTGGGGTTAAAGTATAAATTAGGTTGCTAAGTAATAACTCTACACAATAATGAATCAAAGGAATGCAGCAGAGCAAGGTTCAGTGCATGACATAAAATCTTGTTTGTACAATAAAGAGGCAACTAATGTAACAAATAACATCCATCATAAGAGTTTGTCAAGAAATTATTAAAACGGTCTAATATTTTTACCTTTGGTGATGCTGAGTGTGTTGTCTCCACTGGCGACGAAGTCATAAAGTGCAACAAAGAGGTTGGGGTCGCTCTCGGCCGCCCCCAGCAGGTTTTCCTTTGAGCTCCAGCGCACTGCCTCTGTCAGAGCTTCTGGGAGAGAGGAGGAATTAGGAATCAGCAAATGACATGGGGCAAAGGTGAACAAAATACATGGCCCTTTGTTATAGTACTACTGTATACTGTAAATGAGAAACTGAGCAGAACAAGTTTTTAACCCAGTGCTAAAATTCTTTGGCTAAAACAGACGGCTGATGGTTTTTAAATGAACACCAACTCCCCAGACTCTCGACCTGTCCTTCCATCTACCTGTCTGTCCAGACCGAGTCCCCTGTGTGAACCCTGTGCAAAGATGAAGGCCGCTCAGAGCAGCCCACTCATCTTCAAAGCTGCTGCTTGCCTGCAGACACCTCAAAAGCATCACTTTAGCCAATCTATTCCCTAAAAAACACCCGTATCACTGGCTAAACACAAAAGACTTCTGTGTTCAGCTGGAGCCAGGTTAAGATCTGTTGTGGAAGAGTGTTTTTTTTTCTTAATGTGTGAGTAACTTACATAATAGGGAGGAGCAACAAAGTGAATGGGATGGAAAAGATCCACACAGGATGTTAAGAAGACACACACCCACTGAGACACAATGATTAGTTAGAACACGCATAGCTAAGGCGTATATTCTGTAGCAGCTGCCAAAGTTGCTGCAAGTCTGAACAGCTGCTGAACGACAGTGGAATGATGAATAAGAACCGTGGAAATAGCAGGCAAATAGAGATGCTGCAATAAAGAACGTTTCATTTAAATCAAGAGGAAGGCATAATTAAAGATGGAATTCCTGTAAAAACGTCTCCACACAGACGAAGCAAGATCTATCACTCTGGCAACAAAGTGTCTTCTTTTATTTAAAATCACCACCTTGTTTAAATTCTGAAGCAATTCAAGGCCACAAATCAACTTCTCAAATAATATTTAGAATGTATCTGGATGCTATGAAGACTAGTTTATATTATTTTAAAAAACAATACAAAAGACCACATTTTAATAAAATAATGTCTTTTGGTTTACACAACATGTACTTCCATAAAGGTTTCTAGAAGGAGATCAATGTTTCAGAATGAAACCAGTAGATTCATCCTGGAGGACCAGTTCTGCATTCAAAATGACTGCCAAGCCCAACAACTGTCACAAGTTATTTTCAACTTAAGTAGCGATGTGATTTGAAACAAAAGATCAGGTTTTTGGTAAATGATACAACTAAAACTTGAGAAGAAAGAAGTAAAAGCAGAATAAAAAATGTATTTAAGTTTTAAAGAACTGAGGAAACAAACTGTTAACATCTCTGTATTTGATTTCTTCACAAAAAGTTGTATCATTGCTCTAAACCTACAAAAGTGAAAAAGGTTAACAGTAAATGTAACATTCTCCGTTGTTTGCCTTTGAGTTGTGTAGCAACACATTTTTCAACCTGTAATTTACACAAATTACTTTAAAGAACTAAGAGTGTGTTTTCTACATAAAGTAAGTAAGTAAGTAAGTAAAGTTTATTTATATAGCGCCTTTCACAGATATACATCACAAAGCGCTTGACAATATAAACAAATAAAAAACAAAACAGAGAAAACATTGAAAATAAAAAACAAAACAGAGATTTGGGGGTACCAGATACAATATTTGGGCAAGATTTGTGGTACCTTCAGGGGATCTACGTACATTGTAAATGATGAGATACATTGAAAATAAAAAACAAACCAAACAGAGATTTGGGGGTACCAGATACAATATTTGGGCAAGATTTGGAGTACCTTCAGGGGATCTACATTGTAAATTATGAGATATAGTGGGACATTGACTTGTGTAAGGAACTAGAAATATTGGGGCAAACTTCAAGATTTGGGGTACCTTCAGGGGATCTACATTGTAAATTATGAGATATAGTGGGACATTGACTTGTGTAAGGAACTAAAGTCTTGGGCAGAAATATTGGGGCAACTTCAATACAATATTTGGACCAAAAATAAAGATGGGAGCCAGATACAATATTTGGGCAAGATTTGGGGTACCATCAGGGGACCTACATTGTAAATTATGAGTTAAAGTGGGACATTTACTTGGGCTTGGGCAAAGAGAAATATTGGGGCAAACTTCAAGATTTGGGGTACCATCAGGGGACCTACATTGTAAATTATGAGATAAAGTGGGACATTGGCTTGTGTAAGGAACTAAAGTCTTGGGCAGAAATATTGGTACAACTTCAATACAATATTTGGGCAAAAAAAATAAAAATAAAGATGGGAGCAGAAGAAAATGTAAACAAAATGGAGGGAGGGAGTAGCATTTTACACACAGTCACAACAACCGATAAACACATCAAGGAGGGTGGGTGGGTCAGGATCTCCACCAGCAGCAAGGACACGGCACAGCTGACCGACCTTCACTCCCAGTAGAGGGGGGGGGAGGCGAGTTAGGGTGAGAGAGCGTAGAGAAGGGGGGGGGGCTGAGCAGTCGCTTCATTCACTCTGTTGAGTAGGAGAATGTTTTCAGGGTCACCAGATAAGATAACAGAATGTGTTTGGAGCAGGCAGTCCTGTTTGTTACAGCCGCCCAAAAAGACATAAGACATAAAGACATGCCCACCTTTGTTCTGGAGCAGCATGCACTGCAACGCAGCGCTGGCTGTGACCTGACTCAGCCACAACTCCCAGTACATCTTCTACACCGTCCTGGTTACTGACTGGTTCCAGTATGTACAGAAATCCTCTGGTTTTTTTAAAAGTTGTCGTCTCAGAGAACAAAAACTGAAAAATGCTGACAATCTTTACCAAGTAGTCCAGTTCTCTACATCCTCTTTTTCACTATGACGTACAAAACCCAAATGACAACGAACAGCCCTCAGGAAAAAATTAGTTACCAAAAGTATCCTTTGATGAAGATGCCTAAAAGTCTGACATTGCAGCGACGATTAGCAGCCTCCTGATGAAAACCTCCTCATGGTTTTGATGTGGCCTGAGTGTGGTGAGACTTCCAAGGTCCATGTGGAGAGCAGAGACATCTGTGACTGATGGTCTCTGAAGTCTAATACGCAAGTGATGGCAAAAATGAGTCGGGGGTGGGTGTAAAGACCATATGGCAGCGACTGGGTGGGGGGCACAGAGCTTGGGGAATATGGCATGGAGGAAAGTTGAGCTGAATGTGTGTGTGTGTGTGTGTGTGTGTGTGTGTGTGTGTGTGTGTGTGTGTGTGTGTGTGTGTGTGTGTGTGCATGAGGACTGAACCAATGCTGTGGTCAACAGCAGATGGTTTTTCCTCTAGAGAGAGGGGTCCTATTGACCTACACTTTGCTTTTCTGTGTGTGTGTGTGTGTGTGTGTAGGGGAGTTGGTCATAAATTTGTGTGTGTGTGTGAGAGAGTTAGACTACAACTGCTGCAGCCAGGCCGAACCAACTGTCAGAGCTGCTCCTGTTACATGACTACATATCACATCACTCTCTCAGGAATGTTTTAATGATATAGGGATATTATGCCATACATATCTGCCAAAGGTCTCAATTTGAAGAATCTAAATTCCAGTCATCACAAACAAACAATAAAAAAAAGCACAAAAAAAAGCAGGTTTGTTAAATCTTCCATGGCTCAAGTCAAATATAAAATTATGTTTTCAAATCTTGTACCTTCAGCAGATTATTTTTTTGTAAATTTTTTAATCCTCTTAGGTCGAACCAGCAGTAAGATGCCATTCTCCTCAGTCCAACTCAAATCTGATGTGCTGAAATGTTTGACTGAGGGTGCAGTTGGCCTGCGTGGGGCATGTCGTGTGTCGGTCCTGGTGCCTCAGTGTGCGCCAGGCGATTCGAAGCACACGTGTGTTCTGAAGAAAATCATGGCTTTGTGCTAGAGCAGAGCGAACAGGGTGTTTGCAAGTTTGAGGGGCATGCCAAGCCTGCACCCCCAGAACAGCTGCCACAGAGGTGACCTCCCTCTCAAACACACACACACACACACACATACACGTTACATACACACAAATCAGCGGTGACACCATTTCCCCGTGGCTGTTCCTGCAGCTGTTTGAGTGTTTGTGCCTCCAAACATCTATAAAACTGTCAATCCAACAACTAACCAGCTTCTGCCTAAGTATTAAACACAACAATAACATCACTTAAACACCCCAATCAAAAACAATACTGATTATATCTGAAGTCCACGGCCAGCGAGGTAAGGCTGTATTTTTAGCTGCTGGAGGATAAAACACAGCAGCATCCAGAAATAACTTTCCACATAGTGATTGTGGTGCTGAGATAAATGGCCGGCTGTCTGCAGGAAGCCCGAACAAAACCCTCAGACAATGTTGCGGATGAAGACCCACGTACACAAGACATTGCATAAGCCTCTATGACAGATCAGATCCTGTGACTTACTCACAGACAGGAAACAAATACAGGAAGAGTCATAGACACATAAAAATAAGGAATATTAACAAATAATGATTGCTCAGGAATTTATCTTTTGATATTCAATAAAATGATGTTTCAGTAATAATAAATCCAGTTCAGTTTTGTTTCTACCATCATCTAAACATCAAAACTTTGCGAGAAAGACAACTTCACAACAATCTGAATATGCGAGTACAGACTGAGATCAGAGATTTAACTATACGGGTATAAGACATCTTCAAACTTCGTGATTACTCACCCCCATGAAGACAAAAATAATTCAACTTTGGAAATGAGATCCAATAAGAGGCACAGAACGGACACTCAACACCTTAGACAGAAGAATCAGTTATCTACATCTATATCTAGTTAGAGAACTGAATCAAATTAATACGTGTAAATGGAAAGCTGTATCAAACATGATCAATTATTGAAGCACGTTTTATGATTAAAAACTGTACTCCAGATTGCTACAGTGGATATAGAAAGTTTTGTTTCACTTATCTTATCAGGAACATTATGAGCTATTCATCTAGATTCTGAGAAACCATCAACAAAGAGCCAGTCAGAGGCGAGTCTGCTGTTGTTGTTCATGAGGACTACACAGAGGACAATAGCCTCATTAAAGCCAAATCACAAGTGTGTGCAGACAGACTCTGGAAGACATTTGTTTATTTCTGATACAAAAACAGCCTCTGATTATATGAAATGAAGATTATGAGCAAACTGAACTACATTATAACCACATAATAAACACCTGTCCTGTGCAAAATTCACAAACGCCCTGTTGTGTCTGCTGTCTACAAAGAAATACACCAATTTAGAAGTGGGCAACCATCAGCCTGGACCTTATGGAAGTGGACCATCCAGGAGTGGAGCAGGATGGAGTTCTTACCCCGTCCTGCCCCTCTCTGGGCTTGTTATGGACTAATAATGGGCTTTAAGTGCTTCCTTCTACGTGTGCTGGCAACTGAGCTGAGTGCTTCTTTATGTGACAGCAGAGAGGATGAGTGGCATAAGACGACTTTAAGAGAAACAGGCTCACACACACACACACACACACACACACACACACACACACTACAGTTTCTTACACACAGAAGCTTGTCAAGTTTATTAGCTTTTTTACCAATAATATTTAGATAAATTTACTTAAAACAGACAAGAAGACTTAAATCATTAAGCTCTCTTTGGGTTTGGTGCAAAACGCAAGTGGACAGGGACACCAATTTGTTTCAGTGATTTTGATTTGTTAAAAAGCTTCAAACTTTTCATGAAACTATTCAGTGACCGTCATATTAGTGCTCTGTAGATCTACCTGCTCTTGTCAATGCATATCTCAGACGGTGTGTTTATGCTGTCAGCTCGTTATTGGTTAAAAAAAAAAAAAGGTGTGTTCAATTACCACTAAAGCCTAAACGGAAACCATCCTTATCCCCACCTACATGATTTTTTTCCCCTTCTCCCTTTGCAGATGTGTCACAAAAGATCCAAATCCGGATGTCTGAACATAATCTGTGTGTGGTGTGGTTAGGCTGCGCTAGGGTGGAAGTTTTAGCTGCTTTATGCTCACTCTAAAGAAACAACTAGGGCCAAATATAAAAGACCTAAATACTAATGATACATCTAACCTCTAGATTGTGTTTGCTTTCTCCAAACATAATCTTAACATGACATAATCTTTAAAAAAATCTATGAAAGTCATAAGTTATTCTTCTCAGAGTAAGCATCACACAGAACATATGAGGACAGTAGTGCCACGGGGCGACCAGATTAAAGAGTTTCTAGTCAGCTGGTGGTGGATGATTATGTTGAAGAAGCAGGATGCTGGATAATCCTCAACAGAAGCTGAAAAATTTTACTAATTGTTCGACGAGGATGGAGCAAATATAGCATATGTATATGATTGTAGGCATATGAGGGCCTATAGAATGTGTGTACAGACTAAGAGCATATTTCCAGCCAAGTTTTCAGCCTGCAACCTACAAGATAAGGAGCAGTGATAATGCCAGCAGCATCTTGGAAGCAAACCACAATGCTTAACAGAGTTGGCACAGAGTTCACCTCTCTTTCTTCACCCAATCTAATTTTACCCCCAAAACACTATTGTAGATTAAAAGTAAAAACCAAGCCACTGCAACATTTTGGCTTCACCACCCAGCAAAGTTTAAAACGCTCAGTGTTTTCAGGAAGACAGATGCATGGATTGGTTTCCCAACTGCACAGCCAATCACCAACAGCTCTCATTAATCCTCACCCTTTTAATGATAAAACCAGTAGAGTCGAGGCCAGGGAATAAATACCAGATCTGCAGTTTTTGGAAATGCAGATTAAAGCTGACTGGTAGCAGATGCAACAGCTTAGGGCTGAAAGTGGGAGGAGAGATACTGGAGCATGCAACTGCAAGATTAAGAGAAAAACTTTGGGAAATCTAAGCAGTTAAGAAATTAAAACTAAAATCTTTACCAATTATTCATTCTGTATCAGAAAGCATGATCACCTGCAAATTGGTTAAATCTGAACTCTCTTTGTTATCTAACTGCTCACAGCATATTTGTTGGATAGGGTTAGCGATTAATGGGTGTTTTATTCCTCTTAGACAGATTTGGAATAGAGGCCCAAAGTAGCAGCCAGGGTTTATCAGAGGCTAAATTAGTGTACATGCAGTCAAGAGCCTGAAGGCAAATGATTCAGAGTCAAGGATAGAGAAATGTGGAAAAGGACAGGCTGGTGATCAACAAGAAGAAACGAAAATATAAAATATTTATGACAACCATTTCAGATAATTCAATGGTCCATGCAATATGTGTAAAAGACATTGTTTGATTGTGCTCAGATTGTGTGTAACAGCACTCATCACTCTTGATGCCAGCTGTAAGATGATCAGTTGGCTTGATGCATTTAGCCCAAATATTTAACCAGTTTCAGTTAAAGCAAGAGTGCCACAGCTCCTAGTGGTTTTTATCCATGCAAATCTTTACTAAAATATATTATTTTTAGAAGCCTATAAACATCAGAACCCTAAACCTTGGCTGGGAAATGACAGAATTGTCCTTACCCCAATGCTGAACTTGTGGTTATACTTATCCTGATTGTTGGGAGTTTCAGCACATAGAGTCAACAGAAAAGTGGATTTGTCTCTAATCTAATTTCTTCCATGATGCAAATCAGCTTAGGTTGTTAAATCCTTGATACAGGAAGCTCTCTTCCCTTCTGGGCAGCTTTAACAGTATTGCACTTGAGGTAGAGCTGTGCTTCAGTAAATTCTCTCTCTCTCTCTCTCTCCCCCCCCCCAAAAAAAGGGGAAAAAAGTACAATCCACATATCTGCCCCAATTTCCTTGATCTGATAAGATCTTAGTTGCTTTGTTGAGTTTATATAATAACCTTCAGAATACTGCTACTGTTTCCTTGTGCTGTCACTGCATAAATCAATCCAGTGTGTATCAGATGAACCCACTGCAGCAGATACAGAGATCCCTGAAGTCCTGACAACGCTAAAGGGGAGAACATCAATACACTGCAGCCATTGATTCACCAATATAACAATTGAACTTATATTCCAAGAAGTGACTGACCAGCTCCATTTGAGTAAAGGAAAAGGTGGTCTGCTCTTTGTCCTTGTTTGGCTCACTGTTTTTAGCTGGCCTGTTTGTCCTTTGAGTTAAGAACTGTTACAGGAAGACAGGGATGTTGCAAGACAGATGAGCCAAAGAAAACAGATGGAAACTTCAGCAGGCAACAAATTCATCCTGTCTAGTTGAAGGAAGACAAAGGCAGCATATAGCTGGGTGCTGAACTTTTCACTGATACAAAATAAAGACACAAAAGATTACTGGACTGTGTATTTCAACTACAAAAATTCCTCAATGGTGTCATCTTTATTTTTCACCCTGAAAACACTTGGGATTAATTTCAGGTCTGTGGATATGGTGGCAATTGTGTATTTACATGATGACCTCCAGATAGTGAAAAGACTGTCCTTAAATCAAATCTAATGTCAGAAACCAGGATGTCACTTAACAGGCTGACTCTCTTCAGATGCACTGTATTTAATTTATCTTCAGATACTTTAGTCTCCCTGTATTGGACGTGTAAAGATTACAGAGACCATTGTCAAACCTATCAATCCAATTTAAATAAACTAATATTTAGAGGAAAGCAAAAAATGACACCAACCCAAAAATGTACCACTGACCCAAGAAGCTTCTTGTTTATATGTTTTTGTTAATATACATCTTACTTTCCTTATACCATTGTAACCTCGGTTTAGATAATCAGAAAGTCAGTTTTGATATTTAGTAGAAGGTTGAGTGCACAGGCACAAGCTTCCCCACTTAAAGAGTCTTTGTTCTATTATTGTGCACTTTGAAGAGTTGCAGTCCCTTTGCAGTGAGGCTGTGTGACTGCATCCTGGTTGCTATAAAAAGGTTACTCCTGACCCAACATCGGAGAGAACAGAACAGAGCTGACAGTGAGTGGTGCTGCACTTAGCCGGCTTGTCTGTCAGTCTGCAAGGACTGTTACTTTCGAGATGCAAAAGCCAGGAACTCCAAATGCTTCCCATTCCCAAAAGGTTTCACCCTTTGTGTGTCTTAGCTCACTGCAATGGCTGGAGAAACAGTGTCTAAGATATACGAGTGGAAACAAGACAAGTTATGTCAGAAGTTTTCTACATCTTTATCCAACACAACCATCATTTGTTAGAGGAAACATACAACAAGCTAAAAACCAAACCAGTAGCAGGTATGAAGCCTTCAAATGTGCCACAAAGTCTAAAAAAAGATGTTAAACACAAACATACGCAAATGCCAAGTTGGCACAACATTTAAGGCAGATATCTGATTGAAAACTTGTGCCAAATTGTGACTGGCATCACCTCCATTACGTTGGTATATTACTTTATTCTTCTGAGAACATGCATTAATGTAATCACACTATAGAAGCATTAAGCTTAAATATTTAATGAACATATTTATAAAAAGACAAAAAGTGACCTAAATAATGCAGGTATGTCTATTGGAACAAACTTTATAGTCAGTTTACTAAATGTTTTGTAATTGTATACAGTATTAGACAGAAGATCCAAGTGAAGACAACTGGAAATTGTAATGTGAGCCTTTGATGGAGATTGACATAGTAAGTTAATGGAGTGGAATAGCTTCTCAGTGACCTGCAAAAATCGCTGTTTCCAAACTAGATCCCACTGTGTTACCAAACTTTTCACGCTTCAACCAAAAAAACAACAATAGCAGAGATTTGTGATCCTGATTAATGCCTTCTTAAGAGTACAAACGTTTTAGTAAAACAGGTAAACAACAACAACCTTAATACACTTTTTAATAACAACTGGTATTGTCTTTTGCAACAACTGAGGCAAACAAAACCAATAAGCAATCATTTTGATTTCTATGCATCATCTCAAGATCCTTGAACTTGGGCGTTTCATGACCCACTGATGGGTTCCGACCCCCCTTTTGGGAACTGTCCTGAGGAATTCCTCCAGTAGTGATCCTTGCGCCTTTTAACATGAAGTCTATATACAGTTAAACTAAATAAACTGCCTCCTGTCAACGTATAAATAAAAACCAAATAAAATGGACGTCACTGGAAGCTAATGTGGGATGTCAGAGCTATTTCCGCTAACGAGTCGTTGTCAAATTGCAAGAATTTGCTAGCAGACATTTAACAGCAGCATACAACAAATATCAGTCCTACACCACCACCCACACGCATAAATATGGCTCTCTCGTTACCTGAATGTTGCGTGAATATATTTATCCCTGGATCGGGCACGTTTACTGCAGCAGCCCTGCCTGGCGGTGTCCCGGTGCTACAGCCGGGTTCTCGGGGTCTCCTCCCGGCGACGCTGCCACGGTTCCCCCTCCCCTGGTGTGGTTGGGACGCGTGGGGCTGTGGTTGCTGGAGTCCGCTCGATGTAACCTCACCGACGCGGCCTACCTGTTGTCCCATTCCAGTAGTTTTGTGTGAGGACGAGTGGGACGAAGCAAGCAAACCCCTCTGAGCACCTCTGGTTCACATTCCCCCGAGCTGGTGCGGCCTAACACGAATTCTTTTCCCGAATCCCCTCCTGTTCTCCGAAAGGCGAACGAGTCCGGGTTAGCTCGCTTGGCTAACGTTAGCAGCTACAGTGAAACCCACCTAGCCTGCCTCTAACAATAAAATCCCAACATCGGTGTTTGGCAGCGATTATCTCTGTTCCGAAGGTCCGGAAAGTAGCCTTGCAGAAATTAAAGCTACCCGGCGAGCTCGACTTAATCCGAGTGGACCTAATTAAAAGCGTTTTCCCGTTGTCCGGCCGCTGCGCGCCCCCTCTGACGCCGCCATCTTTACCGCAGAATATGTATTGCACAAGGCGGGTGGGGGGGCTCGCCTCTGTACGCTGTCAGCACCATCACCAACCCGGAGTCGCTAGAAGGCTGCTTCTGACTGATCACTGAGCTGATTAGAAATGTGGAAAAGCTCTACAAAGAAATGAACTTAAAACCTACAAAATGACCTGGCAAGTTTTACAACAAAATATGATGTAAACTAATTTTAGCTATACGTACAAAAACTTGCAGGTTTCACTGAAATACACAACTCAAAGCACGTACTTACAAACCATCTTTATATCAATATTCATAAAATGGAACATAATCAAATTATATGTGTCATTTTAAATTCAACATTTGAGAGTTCATGTTTATGAGGAAGGAAGGAATCAGTATTTAATCTTAAATGGCACAATAGTCAATACACAAATCACATTTATGGCAAAAATGACAGTATGTGACCATATCTTGCTCTCAAAATATGTACATATCTAAATAAATCCTTTCTGAAGCTTCGTATTCTTTATATATATCAATATTTTAAAGACAAAGCAGAAATAAACAATGTGGAGTTGACAAATGTTTATATCTGCAATAACTGTACATGAATAAAACATAATATCTTGGTAGTTTTGCTGATATTGGGGGGGTGAGAATACCTTATAAATGAAAGGATCAAAATGAAAGCGTTAATATAGCGCCATCTGATGGTGATGCGCTATTTTAAATTGCTGAGTTCTTCAGTGCTGGTTTTGGTTTTTCATTGCACATTTCATTCAATCATTGACAGTCTATTAACTTTTCTCAAAACAATACAAACATTGCATAAAACCAGACCAGAAAAGCAAAATAAATATTTTAAACCAATTAGCCTTACATCAAAACGATTATATTGTATGGTTTCAAAAACACTCGTCAATGCTCATCACAATGCAAACTATCCTAAAATATCAGTTATATTATAGCAGCCAGCTGTACATTTCCTGTAGATTTCTGTGGTGATTTCATTTTGCAGCAAAAATCCTTGTGCACAACTCTTGATCATAAGCAAAATGCAACATCTAAGTTCACAAGAAATCTTTTCATTACATTTAGGCCTATAAAAAGCTTAAATTCAATAGAAATTACTTGGTGCAGAAACATTTTCACATTTAGTTGAGCATTTTCTCTGACAAACTCCAGTGTTTAATGCAAGTTTTCAATTTATGAAGTTTTCATTGATTTGTGCCAAACATCTGTGTGATGAATTGTGTGTTTATCTGAAACAACATAAAATCATTTTAGAATGATGTCACAGCCCACAGACTTTAGAGGCTTTTCTCACATTTAAACCACACCTTGCCTGCCACATCATGACATGCACTGTGTATGGTCAGTCATCTGGGATCTGCTATTGAAAACTTTATTATGACTAATTCATTATAATACATTAACTTTTCCAGGCCTTAAATCACAGTAACTTTAAAGTCTTGCTCAGAAAAGTTAACCTGGTAGAACTCTATATTGTCATGATTATGGTTTTATTTGGTTTAGTTAGGGTCTATGTTTTGTGTTGTGTTTTTATTTATCATGCCTGTTCTAGTTCATGCTCTGCTTTGCTGTCTGTGTCATGTTCTCTCTGCGCCGAGTAATTAGTCATTGCCCTCACCTGCTCCTCGTTCTCTTGATTTGCTTCCTCATGTATTTAAACCCTTCTGTGTCATGTCTAGTGGTCGGTTCATCTGTTTTTGATCCCTGATTCCTGTCTGTGTTGGAGAGTCCTGTTTTTATTAATGAAATCCTTTTTTGTGTGCTTGAAACATCTCCTCCTCCTCCTCCTCCTCCTCCTCCTCCTGCTTTTGTGTCTCACCTGCCTCATTCTTGACACCTGTTCTTGTTACCTTGGCAACAAGGCACCCAATCAGATTTCTTTTTTAGTTTTAATGGTCACTTTTAGAATTTAGGCCTATATAAAGAGCTGATTCGGGTCTGATCTGGAGGGGGATTTGTAACCAATTAATGACATGAATCCCCACTTTTATCCGCCTGCCTTGTACAGTGTAAAATGTTGTGGAAATAATCTTTTCCTCTCCTCTCATTTATCCACCTCCACAGCATTTGTCCTCCATAATTTTAGTCTATTTACATGTGTTCACCCAGGATCCTTAGACACTTTGAACACATTTCACAATGACAGAACATTGCTTTATTTTTTTCCATTTGTTTTGGACATTTGCTGCAACTCATCCCTCCTCCCGATTATCAAAGCTTACAAAAGTTATTTTTATTCATGATTTATGTGTAGTTCTGTCATTTTTAATTGCAATCAGATAAAGTAGTTTTCTGACTTTTCACCCGATCTAGAGACTGAAACGTGTTCTCTTAGGGGTCGTTGACCTGTCAGTCACGGGGTTCAGTAAAATCAAGTGAGTATCTATGTGGTAAAAAAATCTATTTGCTATTATGACCCTTACAGGATTAATGAAAAGTCACTCAGCCCCATCTGCTGCCTGTGTCCAGAATACATTTGCAAATTTTGAGTCTCTAGTCCGGTGTTCTGCAGTCTCACAAAGCCATGAATCTTGAAGCAGTAATGCTTTACATCAATCCATGTTTCCACCTCAACCTGCACAGGACAGACGAGCTGAAGACACAGACATTATACTATATATATGAGCTAAGAGATCTACTGTATCGCGTTCACCATGGCGGAGCCTTCAAAGAAACAGAGAAAACCTTTATCTGATGATTTTGAATTTTAAAGAAAGCTTTAACATAATTCTTACATTATTAAAATCTAAATGACATCTATATCCACGTATGCCTTAGTAAAAGTGAAAGCAGACTTTATATCTTTAATGCATACCTCAAAATGAGCAAAACTCTGAATTCTTGATAAAATGTTTGCATGTTTTATTTGAAGAAATATATATTAATAAAATAAATTGTTATTGCTAATTTGATGATTGTTAATGTAAAACCTCAGTTATTGAAGCCTTAATCCTACATTTCAATAGAACCTGTTAATTATAAAGTGTTTGCTGTTTTTTGGTTGTTATAATATTGTAATGCTAGTCTGTGTACAGTAAATGCCTGGGGCTCATTTGATATTTTTAGTTAAATTAACATTTATAACTGTGAGGAAACAGTTCAAAGGAATCCCAATGGAATGAATTTCCAGCTGCTAATTTAACATGAGCATGCTTTGATGTGAAAATATCAGAGTCAACACATTACATGGACTGTTTGTAAACTGGCGTGTGTGTATTTAAAATAAGGGCCACATACACACAAATTTGCTTGAGTAAGCATTTTTATTGAAGACCACTTTGCATTTACATTTGATTTCTTTCAGTTAGCGTTTTATTTAATAGCATGAAATAGAGAATTACAGTTTACTGCTCCTGTATACAGCGTGGAGCTTCATGATGAACGATCAATAAATTATTCATGTACACATCCAGTTGAATGTCTGTTTTATGTGCATTATATGAACGCCTGGTTGAGCTAAAGGCAGATGAATTGCATCAGTGCTTTTCACAGCGTTACCAACAGTGTCCGAAATTAAATTTCTGAGTCACCGGCCAAGTTGGCCGGTAGATGATAAAATCTACCGGCCAAACATAGTTTTTACCGGCCAAAATTCTAAATGATTTAGATCTACCCAAAGCACGTTATTCTATAATATGATATTATGTTAGATCCAAACAGAAAGGAATGAAACTTAATTAAATAATCATTAATAAAAACTACTTTTTAGTCATTTCAGATTTTTTTATTTTATTTTTTTAGAAATGTTTTTAATGAACTCTCTTAATGAAATCTAGTCAGACTCCTTGTTTTCTCTCCATAAAATCTGCCCTCCTGCTTCTGACAGTCTTACAGCCTCATTTTTGGAGTCCCTTCATCGTCTTATTTCCTAGGACCAATGAGTTGTTACGGGTCTTTTAGCGTACTGGAGGAAAACGGAGCAGCTCATCTGCGCAGATTCCGGTGTTGTGCTAAAATCTGCTCCCCTGAAATACTATGTTCATCTGTGTAGGGAGCGGATAAAACGCTCAGCGATTCTGTCAGTGTTTAAAACAAAACAAAAAAAAAGAATACAAAATGTCAATTTTAAATTTGTATTAATTTATTTACTGGGAACTAAATAAAGTATCAACTTTGACACGACTACGTGTTGTAAAAATCTTTTAGAAGTGCTGTGAAGCTCGCGGTTTGACATGGGGGAACAGACTTCTGCACAACACCTGTTGTGCCCTGTAGCTAGCGTCAACATTATCTCCACCGCCACCTCCAGTTCGCCACTTTTCATTAAATCTTCTGGTTGCCACTGGTCCTGGTGGTTTCTCTTCCAGTTCCATTACTTTTCTTTTTGAAGACTGGCTGACTCCAGTTCTAAACCGCCGCATATCGCTGCTAGCTTTAACACGGAGCTAACTGCTGCTGCCTTGATGAACAGTGAATAGATAGGCAGAAATGCCTCAGGGTGCGACTCTCGCGTTTCGCGTACGTCGCGTGCAGGCAGGAGAAGAGCGTCACAGAAATCCATCAAAGAGGACTGATAAACAGAACTAGTTTGGTGTTAAAATGTACTCGCCATGTGGCAGATGACGCTCCAAATTTTACTCGCCAAGTGGAGCAATTTGGTCGCATTTGGCGAGTGTTAATTTCGGACCCTGGTTACCAATATGTTCTCTAAAGTTGAGTCAATGAAGTTTAACTCTCATTAACTGATTTATATCGTTTTGCACCATCGTGACAGGCATGATAGTTAAACATTGAGCAGCAGGATAAAAAGAACAAACTCACAAAAAGAATGCACAGTGTACTGAACTTGTCAGATTGCAGTGTGGTGCGTGATGCATGGATATCAACATCCATTCTTAGACAACAGATTTAACAGTATTATAAATGTCTGGTCCAGAATACCAGGAGGTAGATAGTTAATTCATTTCAGTTTGATGTGTGCCCCCTGATGTTTTCCTAAAGGTCATCTGACACTAAAATAGCATGCCTGGTGAGAAACTTTCAGCAGAAACAGCACTTAAAAGCACCAGTAATTAACATTATGGCCAGTGTAGTAGATCAGGGTTTCTGCAGGTTCAAGGAAGCCAAATGTAAGACTTTAAGACCTGTTTTAAGGCAGCTTTGATCAAATTTAAGACATTCACAGAATG
Source organism: Callopanchax toddi (assembly GCA_006937965.1). NCBI lineage: Eukaryota > Metazoa > Chordata > Actinopteri > Cyprinodontiformes > Nothobranchiidae > Callopanchax > Callopanchax toddi. Next base: position 445,925 of record SSNR01000118.1, read on the forward strand.
GGAAAGGGGATGTGACCACCTTACAAATAGTTCTGACTAAACCTTTATTGGAAGTGAAAGTGCAAAAAAAATAACAAACATCAAGACAATTGATCTGCATTATATCTTACAGAAGTGTATTGCATTCACCTGACAATTTTAAAAAAAAGCTCCTTTTTACTGAATTAATGAGATAATAGACTTAAGTGACCTAGACCCTTCTGGTCTGGTGTACTGCTGAGTTTCAGATCTTCGTAGCCAAGAAATCATAGGGGCCCTAGAAATTTAAGACCTTTGGACACTGAATTTAAGGATTATTTATCATTTTTAATGATATTTAAGGCCTTAATTTTGGAAATGTCGATTTACGACCTTTAAGACTTTTTAAGGACCCGCGGATACCCTGTAGATTTAAAAAAGTATTTTAGGTATTTGGTGTGCATTTTATAAAAATACTTTATACGTTGCAGCTTTGCACTCACCTGAATATTGCTTTACTAATGAATTTCTGATTATCTGAAGCACAAATGAATCTGAACCATTACAAAGCTCTGCAGCTAAACTCATTACAAGATTGCTTCACTGCTGAATGACCTCTGTCATCATGAATATACATTAAACTTTAAGAGAACATGTGAAGTGGACAAGAGAGTTCCAGTTCAGAAGTGACAAAAGATAGTGAACCAAGAAGTACTGAGGCAGAGACAGCAGCTTAGATCTTGATTGTTTCTCGTTAATTTGGTGATTAGAAATGAGAGTGGATTACTAGATGCAGCTGTTGCATCGACTGGGATCAGATCAGTGATGGAGCACCACCTGTTGATGGATTTTCAAGTTAAAATCATCTCTATCATCATTCCAATTGCACCTTATGCTGAGAGTTAGTGTAAAAATAAGCTAGAACAAAAAACGATGAGATCCAAAGACAGTACCAATTAAAGCCACGGACTATTAAATACCTCTAGCTTGCTCTATTTCAAACGGTTTCCTTTATTATAAACAGAAACGTGGCTGTGAAATATCTGTAATGGCGGGCGGGTTGGTGGTAGTGGCGCCCCGTCTGGCTGGCGCCCTAGGCAGCCGCCTATGTCTCCTGTAGGACAGACCACCACCGTACACTGGGTTGAATAATAATAAACATGAAATGTGAATTCCCATAATCCTTTAGGATTCACAAACCACTGATTGTTATATACACAAAACACCACTTTATAGAGATAAAACGTACTGGCAGTATAATTAAGTTAATTTCACACATACAACTTTACACTAGAGTGGCAAGTTAAATATCAACTATTATTGCACATGTGAATAAAATTCACACTGTTTGCATTCAGCTGCCATGACTTTATTGCCATCATTTTTGGAGGGACTGCCTTTCAATACTTCAGATAAGGCATCAGTGAGACTTTATGGTTATTTGGCATTTCAGCAGATACTCTTCTATACATTAATAAACACTCAAATATAGTGCAATAAAATGAACAGATGACCACAAGGTATCAGACTGGTAGAACAATTGGTTGAGTCTATACTGCTCAGCGATGGTCCTCCTCTCAGCAGTCACATCATAGGTCACAGCGATCAGGAGTCTGACATCAGGGATTTCTGACAGCTCCACGAACGAGGCTTCAGCAAATCTATGAAGGAGGCCTGGAACAAAGCATGATGATGAGGGGAATATTGCTTATTTGTACACTGAACAGCTGAAGGCAAATATACTATGTAAAAGTCAGGCTATTACTTCTTTAAGTGGACAGTAGCGCCGGGAATACCACTCCTGAGAGTACAGACAGATTATGACTCCCTGACCCAGAAACATGGACGTCCACATGAATATGTTCCAGATAGGGCCTTGCCTCTGGTCATGCACAATAAAGTTGAACATCACTGTGCAAAGAAGAAGGAATGAGAAGAGGTTGGAAGCAATAAAAAAAGTTTGCGATATTCACAACTAACAACACCATGTGGTTCAGTCACACATGCATTTAGTTTCTTACATCCAAAGAACATGAAGAGGCAGAAGAGCACAGGATAGAAGAATCCAAAACAAATAGAAAGAATGTACTCATGGACCACTGCAGACAACGTGAACACACAAAGCAAGGCTGCTGTTCGGAAACGCTTTTGAGATATCTGGAATGACAACCACGAAAAGAAAAACAATAACAGCATTAGGTTGAATCCGATTCATATTATTTCTATAATTAGAAAATATACATGTATCACCAGAGCTACCACTTACACACAGGAAGTCCCGATACACATAGTAAAACAGCCAGTCATGGACCACTATGTTCCACGTGCGATAGTAGTTGGCATAAGATGTTGAATTCCACCAGTCCTATCGGAGGAAAAAAAGAAAATCAAGTATTAGACACAACATGAAAACCTAGCCAACATTGCTGCAGAGTGTGAAAACAGCACCTTATAAAACATCCTGTCTGCAAAGCGAAGCATCTCAGCAAAAGCATTAAGCCAACAGTGAAGGAAGGCAAAAAATCCAAGCAACAGAACCAAAACACCTGCAAAAAATAAAATAAAAGCATAAGAGTAAAAATATGAATCTCAGTTTAGTTTTATTGATAGATGTATTTTTCTTTTTACCTGGCAGTATGGAGTTAAAGACACAGAGGACCATGGCTCGCAGGTCAAACAGCTGCAGATTGTTGCTGCGAAACTGTGGGATGCACAGCCTCACAAACACGTAGTAGGTATAAAACAGACAGCCAAGTACCTGTGGAGTGGGTGAGTGTATTAGAAAATAGTTGATACTTATAAACTTGCAACACTACTCAAAGTGAATACGATACTATATAAAACAAGTCAGTACCTGAAGTAATTTTGTGGCCACATAGCTCCATCTGATCACTGGGTTTCTGAATTTAGAAAGAGAGAGAGAAAAAAAAAAAAAAGTTACTGAGTGAGGTACTCAAGGAGAAAATACTAGTCTGTTTAAATCTCATGAGTGAAATGTAACTGAAAATAGACAGAAACAGAAAGTCAGCATACCTGGGGTACTTGTCTCTGTAAATAAGTGTAGGTGCAAACAGGAAGTAGAGATACTGAGAAACCTGAGGGACCACAGGAGCAGGACCTGTGAACAGAAAAGGAGACGACATGTTAACAAAAGGGACAGATGGCAAAAACGAAGTACAAATCAAGAATGAATACAAAAGGAAAAATAAATACCCAAATGTAAGATAGTTACATACTTTTTTGTTCTTTTGTCCAAGTCAGCACTCTTGGTACATTTTCTCTGATAAAGGAGTGGGCTTTCATCATTAAACGTACCTTAAATGAAGGGGGGAAATGGAGAAAGCTATTACTCTTCAACAGGTTTTCAACTGATGTGATATGCATATATAAAAATAATTAGTAACACTGGCTATCCTGGTCCATCTACCTGTTCCATGATGATGATGAAGCAGGATGCAGGTGGCAAACTGTTGGTCACTACCACGTAAGTAGGAAGAAACCCCAGCCCTAAAGTTTGGTAGAGCAGGTAAATTGAGCCAAACAGCCAGTTGCACCATTTGGGGTTCTTGTGAGACCTGAATTGGCTCTGACACCACAGATGGAAAAGGTTGTAGGGAACCAGCAGCACAGACAGGAACATGCACATCCATGTGCAAACCACTAGAGGGAACTGTCCAAAAGCATAAACCAGCAGGTCAAAGTCCAGCACCAGTCTGAGGCAGAGGAGATGGAGACAGAAAACTCAAACCATGTGAACAAAAACTAGACAAAAAAGTATTACAGAGGCAACATTAATACAAAACGTATTATCATTACCTGCCTTCATCAATGAAATCTACCACAAATGTGCTTAGAATAAAGAGGATGAGCACAGCAATGAACATGTGGTAGATGGTCCTGATGTGGTTCACCTCAAACAGCTCACTGTGGAAGAACAAACACCATTAACCTGGTGTTCCTTACACCTGAAGTCATTACAGTCTTAAGGACACACCAAAAACAAATCAAAGAGGATCTCATTTAAATGATCGACAGCATAAACTCACTCTAAAAGGGATCTCCGGCTTATAAAGTGCTTTCCCTGACCATGAGGACGGAAGTGTCTGCAGAAAAACACAAATGATGAAAGTGATGGTGAAGAGCAGAGACTTGGGGAAAATACATTTATTTGTAACTCCTCTCTTAAAGTTTGGAAATCAATTCAACATTTGGCTGGAGCAGTTGAACTCATTACCCGAGTTTGCTCCTCTCCTTGTCCGACAGTGGGGGTGAGAAGACAGCAGATATCGGTGCAGACTCGAAGCTCGCCGATTCTTCAATTAGACCGTCCATGAAGTCACTGACGTGGCTGTCAAACTGACGCATCAGGTCACTCTTCAGGCACTGACCAAACAGAAACACACTACAGGTGTTTAGGTCAAATCTTGAAAATAAAAATATGCACAATTTCATGTAATATCAAGATCTTAAGCAATCTCAGATTATGTGTTGTGAATAATTTTCAGCTACTAATACATAAAAATTTTTTTAGATCAATATTAGTAAAACTGATCGAGTTTTAGCCATTTTTGTGTTTGCTGAAGTCTGTTAGCTGTCATGACATCCTTATTCAGATCGACTCCAAAAAGTTAATCAGATCGAGTTCCAATGTACATCTAATCATTACTTTTGGTATCAGGTGATAATAGTACAATAATGAAACCGAAGACTGATTTATTTACATCAGTATCGAAAAAAAAAAAACAAAACAGTTCAACGCAAACATTTAAAAAAGGCGGTGCATTACTGCATGTAAAGTAAACAATATCTGCCATCACTAACCTCAGCTTTCCTTTTCAGTTGCATCTTTTTGCTGATCACATGTTCCCCTTCAATCCGTCCTGAAATTAAAACAAGAACATTCATCAGCCCTATTACACCTCATCAAACCTTAACGTGACTTTAGGCTGCTAAAAGCACCAAACAGCAAAAATCACTTCAGTTATCCTAAAAGCTGCTACTTTAGAGACAAACACATAAAATCCATTTGGTCTTTAGATATAAAGTTGCCAAATTTAAAACCACACAACTAAAAATGTGTCAGATGACTAAAGCTAATACAATTTCACAGTAGAAAAATGCTACTAAAGGTTGTTAGTATTGACCAAAGTCAGATGATGAGCACATACTCTGTTATTAAAGTCAACAGCGATGAGTAAAAGCAGCACTCCACCCAGCTAGCAGGATAAAGTCATATACAGAAAAGACAATAGGGGGGAAACAGACAGTAACTACACTGAGATTAGTTCCTTAATCATTAACCCTTTTCACACAGTTTAAACACATCAATAAATGGTGCGTTTGTGATGTCTGTATTTTAATTGTTTGACCGTTTCATCTGTGACTAGCATGGAGTCATTACCAACCAGCACCCTGTCATTCTCCAAAGTGCTCAAATAGGACCAAGGCTCAAATTAATCACTAAAGAGGAAGACATCATCACATGGGGTGGTTTCACTGTGCAATATGTCCATGGAAATTTACTGAACTAAATACAATGATTATGGGGTTACTCATGTAAAATTCACTGTTATAATGGTCAGCTGATGAAGGGAGTGAGATCATCTCACCATTGCTGTTTATGTCCCCGTTGCCTTGATGTCTTCCAATAGAGTCCTCCTCCAAAGAGCCGTCCAGGTTTGAGACAGGTCGGCTGCGGCTCCTGAGTAAATTCTCACCCCCATTTTCCATCCTACAATATGAAGAAAGTACAATTGACTTTCTTGTGCAAACAAAACAATAAAACCAATGCATTGTGAAGAAGTTACGTCAGTAGGTACACGCATACACGCATACACGCTGAAATGAATGCTAAGAATTTCAGCTGACAAAGACAATCCAGTTTCCAATTAAATCAGTTTCACATGAACGCAGCACAGACGGCTAGCTAAGAAGGAAACGCAGTGAACACAGGAGCTAACTCGGTGGCTTTCTGGGTTGAATTACCACCTGGTTTATACCCTTGGTTGTGTTATTTCTGACAATATTACCTAAATCCTTTGATAGAAACCGTCTGTTAGCGCCAGCTGTGAGAGACAATTAGCAACTTATTGACGGCTGTCGCAGACGGATGTGTAACAGGTTGGTATTAGCGACCTGCTGGCAAAGAGTGGGAAATAAAACAGCCAAATTCTAACTAATTTAGTACTTACCCGCTTCCTTCAATTGGTGAGACTTTAACAAACCTTACCGAGCGCAGAACTAGGTGTACGAACGCTTTAATCGCGACCAAATGAGCCACTGCTCACCTACAAACACGGAGATGATAAGCCAGGCTGGAGATCTGATTGGCTGAAAGTCTCTCCTCCTTTTGACGTCACTGCTGCCCAGTTTGTTTATTGACCATCACAGATTTATGACAAATTAACAAAATGCCAGAGGCTAAATCAAGGTTTAGATCTATGCAGTATTTTTTTTTATCCTAATTTATAGTAACCTCACTGGAGGAGTACATTTGTAAAATGTAATTAAAAGTCCAATTAATTTTTATTAATTTGAGTAAAAACACGAGGCCCATGTGACATAAATGTTATCTTCCATTACCAATTCATTGTTCCATGGTCCTCCTCAAGCAGCCAAAGGTTTGGTGATATTCATACTGTGCAGTGTGCACTGACAATGTATGCAAAGAACTAAAAACTCCATCGCCTAGACTAGAGCCTGATTATATATCAGCCTAGTGAGTTGTTCTTAAATATAGTTTATCATAGAACAACAAACACTTAACTTCTATTGTAAATGTAAAATCAGCACCCACAGAACCTTTCAGGCACTAAAAACAAACAAACATGAAAACAGGTCACATTCAGCAAATGATGATATATCAGGGGTTGTTTAATTATGAACACCATTTATTCATGGGGAATATTAAACTCCAAATACACATCAAACACATTTTAGAAATCAAATGGCTCCAGCATGTGGTACTACATACATAAATATTACCTCATAAAATGGTTCATATGATAAAATCAGTTTTACAAAAAAAGGTACAAAAATACTAAAACATTACAGACTAAACACCCATAGAATCTCTCATAAAACATAATAAGGCATGTTCTTGCTTTACATATCAAATAAATATTTGCAAAATTTTATCACACACTGGGGAACACAGCTACACAAAAACCAACACAGTATATACAAAATTTCTCACAAGAAGCAGAGAGGTCCCAAAACCACTGTGATCTCAGAGGACAGTCCAGGTATGGAGTTGATCTCTATTCCCAGATCTCTGACAGGAAGTGACTCTGTATCACCTCGATGTGACTTTGTGCCATCACCAACCTTTACAGTAAAGTGTAACTGATACAAAGAAGACATGACAATTAGTCTTTACTTATTCATTCTTATTTTTGCATTCATTGAATGCAATCTTCTCTTTTATCCTGTCAATATTTAAAATGTATTTCTTTCTCATTATAATTCATGAGATCAACATTCATTTTTCCCAGTGACTTTTGAATATACTGCATTTTAGCATATTTTATAATCATCTTTTTTTGGCACCAGTAACAAAATTAAGAACTAAAGTGCTTACAAATGATTGTTTTTGTTGTATTATTTACTTCAGAACATCACTGATAGACCGATTTTGGAAACTACTTTTTTATCATCTTACCTCAAAGCTTTTCCTGGAAACTGCAATGAAACGAGACTCAATTCTCTCCCCAGAGTCTCCTAGCAAGTGGACGGTCCAACTGGACAATTCTGCCATGGAAACACTGGACTGGTTCGCTGTGGCGCTGAGAGAAATGTGCTGGAAAGATGTGAGGCTGTGAAACCACAGAAACCTCAGCTGTACAACATCCACACTGACATACTCAAACTATCACAAGAAGAAACACACACACATAATAAAAAGAGTCAGGAGGAGATACATGTTCAATTATTACACATTATAACATTTCATTTGTACCTTGGGGCTTCCATGTTGCTGAGAAAACCACAGAATCTTTGATTTGATCACTTTGGGTTCCAATTTTATTGAAATCTAAAGAATAAAACAATTAGAGCCAGAAAAAAGGCACATTTTATGATATCCAGAAGATAATATAACGGTGTTCATGTCCATTTATTGTCATCGCAGCTAATCCATTTATTTTGAATATGCAGATCAAGTTCTTAGTGTTCATAATACATAAATATAAAACAGGCAAATAAAGGAAATAAAGAATGACATGAATGAATTCATATCCGAAAAAGGATGGGGAGAAGTACAGACCTAAACAGAAAATAACCCAAAGAATTACTCATCTTTATAATGATTCCACAACTTCACCACATTCACAAAAACATACGTGTGTATTGCGTACCCTCTGAACTTTGAAATGATTTATAAAATCATTCAATCAATCAAAGAAATTTATAAAGTAATATAGACTAAAGATTAGAGTGAGTACCTGTGATTGTAGAGGATTTATGCAGGTTGCTCCTCCTGCTGTGAAGTTACAGAACACTTTCACAGCATCACAGGGGCAGCCTTGATTAGGATCCATATAAAAGTAACCTGAAACATCAGAATCTTCAACACTCAGAGTTATTTCACTCAAATCGTATCAATAGTTTTGTTGTCTTATTCAGTGAGTTAATCAGACACTCGCCATCTTTCAGGTGTGGATGTATAAGTTTTAGCTCGTAGCAGGAGGTGCTGGGATTATCTTTTGTTCCCTGGGGTAAGCTGAAGGACTCCTCAGCTTCTTCACCTTCAGACCACCGTCTGGATAACATCCTGCTCTGCTGTGGAGGGTTTGTTTTGATTTTATTACTTAAAATGGGATTAAAAAAGAAGTATATAACAAAATCCTGTACCGACCTTTTGTTTTCCTTCCTTTTGCTTCAGGGTGTTAGACGTTTGGTCTGAACTCTGCACAGTTTTTGGTGTTCTGGGTCTTGTTCCATGTCTCTGCTTGATTCTCTGACCTGGTCTTGGCTTTGATTTTGAGGCTTGCATTTTCGTGGATTTGAGTTTCCCAGGTGCTCCCGGTTTTCCCTGTAATAAAAAAAAAAGAAAAAACATCAGTAAGCTTTAGTGATCAGGTTCGGCTGTCGTGCATTCCATAAAGCATCTCCTACTGGAGGTCCAGGTTTGCCCATCATCCCCTTTGGCCCCTTTTTGCCTTGGACTCCCTTCATCCCCTTTAAAAAACACACATTTAAGCAATTAATGGCAATATTTATTGACATCTAATGGAGGTAACAACAAGTTTATCTTTTGGACCATTAGTAGATCTTACAGATTGCAGATGGATAAAATATACATGTGATTGAAAAATAGAAAAAAAATCTCACCTTTGTTCCTAAGTGACCCTGTCATTATGACAAAATGGCAACAGTTATTTTTCAAACATTTATATTATAAAAATGTGAAAATCTTTTTTACAAAAACTACAAGATTCAAGTGTTTAATTAAGTTAAAAGAAAACAACGTTACAGTTACAGTTACATACAGAGAGTCCAGGGGGGCCTTTCTGCCCTGGTGGACCCTGAGGACCTTTGTCTCCCTGTGAAATAATAAAAAATAACTTGTAAACATTAAGAAAATAATGCACCTCCCCCAAATTCAAAGCAAAAACAAACTTACTTGCTTTCCTTTATCACCTGTTTGACCTTTTGGTCCCTGCACACCAGAGTTCCCCTGTGAGTTTAAAGTCAAAAATAAGTTAAATCTGCAAAATGTTGTTGCAACAAAAAAACTCAGAGTTTAATTTTAGTCAACCTTTAACCCTGGAAGACCAACTGGTCCCAATATCCCAGAGTCACCTATGAGACCCTGAATATGAAGACAAATATATTTAAAGGTCAAAAACCTTTTCTGTGAGGTGAGAAAAACTATAGATGTTTTACCTTAATGCCAATACTTCCAGCATCACCCTTCTTTCCTCTTAGACCAGAAATACCCTGAAAATGGTCAAACATGATAACTGCTGTTGAATATGCTCTAATGATCTCCTTCATGATAAATAGGCCTACCTTTGGACCCATTGGTCCTGGAGGTCCACTTGTTCCCTTTGAACCTCTTACACCCTGAGAAGTTTACAAAAGAATGAAGAAGACTCATTTCCCAACACATATCATGAACTTGATGGCATTATTTATTTGTGATGACTTACCTTCAAGCCTTCTGCTCCCATGAACCCTCTTGTTCCAGGAAGTCCAGGTGTTCCCTAAATTAGTTAATTTTGTACCATATTTGGGAAAAGAAATCAATGGGAAATTTATATATGCCTTTATGATATGGAGTTGAATGTTATCCATGTCGTACCATCTGACCAGTTGAGCCTCGAGTTCCTGGAGCTCCTCTGAAACCAGTGTTTCCCTTGTATTGAACAGAAAATGTGTTTAATATAAAAAAACAACATCAAACTTGAGCATTAAATTGAATAGAAATCTCTTAAGACAACTTACTGGATAGCCTTCATTACCCTGAACCCCCAGCAAACCATCCAACCCACGTAAACCCTGCAGACAAACTTCTTAAATGAGTTATAAATAACTTTCTACACCAGTGATGGATTGGTTCCAGTTTTATAAAACAGATACTTGCAGGTTTTCCAGGAAGTCCAGGAGGTCCTGGTGTCCCTGTTTGGCCTTCAGCTCCCTACAAAACAACAAATGAAAACAAAAATTCTCAGTATGCATGTAAACATTTCAAAACAATATGTCTAAATTCTGCAGACATTGAACCCAGTAGTCAGTAGAATCGAAACTCATTGGTGGATTTATCAGATATACTGTAGAATGAGGTAAGTGGTTAGCTCAGAGAGAACATTTTCATTAGACTCTTAATTTTTTGTAGACTAATCTGAATTATGTTGTTAACTCTTTAACTGGTGGGTAGAGCACATTTAAATCCCTATATCTTATTGAAACGTACCAGAATTAACTGAAAAAACGACTAAATTAAAAACATTATAAACATGAAAAGGTATGAATAAAAACTTAAACATTATTATATTACAATATTATAAATTAATATGAATATGATCATTATAACATTATTATTTTCTTAAATTACTGCCTAAAATGAACAAAATATACAGAAATCTTTTAGTATAACACCATTTATTCTAATGTATAAACATAGAACATGCTTTTTTGTGCAGATTAGAACTTTAGGATAAAAATAATTAGCTTGCATGACACTTATAATATGTATGCAGCCAGGAGACAGCATTATATACGTTAACTTTAAAAAGTTATAGAACAAATTGTTATTAGAGCTTCAGTTTGAGAAGTGAAAACTTGTGTTTAATTTAAAGAAACATTTTTATGTATTAAGCTGGAATGGTGCCTGGCGAGCCAGACTTTATTCTGCAGAGCAGAGCTGACGGTTTAGTTCACTAGGCTACTGGAATAGTATTTCAGCATCAAAACAACTATAACAGATACATGATCAGACTAATTTAAAACTCACAATAATTCCATCAGTTCCTTTGGATCCTTTCCTTCCAGGGTGGCCTGTTTCTCCCTTTTAAAGCAGACCAAGACACACTGTAAATCTGAACCTCTCATTTTTATTACAAGCTTTAATGGATTATAATTAGCAATAAAATGACCACATGTTGCACAGGTTGATGAAACACAAATATTTAATATTCAAAATAACATTTTGTGGTTTAATCTCACCTTTGGCCCCTGGAGTCCTCTAGTTCCTGGAGAACCAGGAGGACCAGTGGGTCCAGGTTGACCTTTAGCACCTGGAGATCCAGTGAGGCCCACCTTTCCCACTGAGCCCTAAAAATACATTTAAAAGGATGCTATTATATATCAAACTGATCAGTAAAGAAATTATATTTATTCACAAAATAAGAAATAAATTAGATCTTTTTATTACATTTTTAACTCTGACATCACCAGGAACTGCTAATTAAAACTTATTTATGTTTTTACCTGTGTGCCTTGTGTCCCATTTTCACCCATTGCACCACTTTGGCCTTTTAAACCCTTGTAAGGATAAAAATAATGACACAAACACTCTGATTATATATCTCCACTCAGACATAAAATCCTCTAAAATGTGAGACATGATGAAATCTCACCACTTCCCCTTTAATGCCCGGAGGACCAGTTATGCCTCTCTCACCGTGACTGCCCTGAATTTTAAAAAACGCAGATACACAATGAATTACAACACAGCAGACTCACAACCCCATACACAACTAGAGAATTCACTTTTTTTAATAATTACTAAAACCTTTAGAGTGTATTAGAATAAATAATATTTTAAACCTTTGCTCCAGGATTTCCTGTTTCGCCCTCATCGCCTCTCTTCCCAGGAAAACCCTGATTACACAAATATAATTTTGAATTGAAAGATTATGCAAATACACAAATAATTATGACATTTTAGATTTATGTGTCTATAGTTTTATGACAGAATCACTGTACAGCACACTAATCATGTCATGCATCTGTTAGAATTCAGTTTTCGTAGCTGATGATTATATTGATGTAACTTACAGACAACGATGATCCAGTTTGTCCAGGGGGGCCGATAATTCCAGGAGGGCCCTGAAACACAATTAGACACTGTTTTCATTTCCAGCATTAAGCATGCACATGGTCACATTTTGACTTTAGTATTAATCACACTGACTGTGTGTCCCTGGTTCCCCTTTTGACCTTTGGCCCCCGCTGGCCCAGTGTCCCCTCCAGGTCCAAACTGACCGGGTATGCCTGGTAAACCTCTGGTGCCTGATCCACCCTGTGAGTCATTACCATTAGTCATGTTTTGTCTCAAACCTCTGAGATCTGCTGCTGCATTAATTATGTCCCAGACTGACTTTTGACCCTGGAAGCCCTTGTTGTCCTCTGTCTCCTGGAGCTCCTCTGTATCCCTGTGAGGAACACAACTTCAGACTTCATAAATAAGAATTTTATCACATTACTCCGATGAGCTTCAGGAGAATGTTTGTGAGGCTGCTATAATTTTGTAAGCTTTATTGAAAAGGTATGAAAACAACATTTGCTTTATGAACCTGTTTTCCCAGGGGCCCCTTTAGGCCCTGTGACCCTCGGACCCCTCGTTCACCATCAGCTTCTTTTGGTCCTTTCTGTCCATCAGCTCCAACATTTCCCTTATCACCCTGAAGTGAAGAAAAACCTTCCAGTAATGTATTTTTAAAATGTGCCACCTAAATTTTGAACTGATGACTCACAGGCCTGCCTTTATGACCCACCAGCCCTTTAGGTCCCCTCAGTCCAACCTGACCCTAGAACACCAGAAGAGCAGGATGTTTCACAGTGGCAAACGTAAGGAGTCGCTGTGAACTGGCTTGACTTTAAAAGTCTAAGCTGTGATCAACACAATCTAAACAATACCTCCTCACCATCGAGGCCAGCAGCTCCCTCCTGTCCCACAGATCCAATGGATCCCTGAAGACACAACATGTGAAGAGGGATGTAATGAGATGTTGATTGTTTCTAAAATCATCTCACTTCTCTACCAGGACTCGTAGAAAGTGCAACTAAATGACAAACCTTGTCACCCTTAACACCTGCTGATCCAGTTGGTCCCAGAGGTCCATCTTCACCCTGTGTGGAGAAAGTAGAGGTGTTCAAAATATTTCACAAAGATATTTAATTTACAAATAGTGCTTTATGCCTTTTTACCACAGAGTTAGTGATCCAGAGGACTAATGTGATTCTGGTGCTCTGGTGAGCCTAATCTTTTGATGATGAAAGGGACTCATAGCTGTATTGGAATTTCCCCCTAAAATCCAAATCCATAATTCAGATTACCACTCTGACAACTTATCTTGATCTGGTGACTAACTCAGGAACAAAACTAAAACTCAAATGAAAGAAGTTTTCTGTTCTTTTTTACATCAGGGTCAGTCAGCAGTTTTCACACGAAGATCATAGTCGTCCATCAGATTAGACACACGTAACTGTGATTAGCATTAATGTTTCGCTTCATGGCAACGTTTTGACTTTTTACAGATAAAGTTCAATGAAGGAGAGCCAAGTGTTTGTCTGATGTAACCCTGAAGAGGATGAGGTCTGTAGCAGCTGAGTCTGGAGGAGAACACCACAGCTTATAAGGGCGAGTATTACATGAATCCTCACAGCTGTATCTGTTATCAATTTCTGTAACGAGGTAATCACAGTTTTGAAATGAGTGATGAAAATGCAGAAAAATCAGGACATTACCGGTAATCATTCAATCTTATGGTTTGTTTTAGATTCTGACCTGTGCTCTGATGGTAAGAAATACCAAAGTGACCAGATAATGAAGGTTCTGCAAAGATAAAGATAAACTTACAGGATACCCTGTGACTCCATGAGGTCCGGTTGGACCTTGTAGTCCTCTGTCACCTGGAGGACCAGGTGACCCAACTTCACCCCAAGGTCCAATGTTACCCTGAAGACCCTGCAGAGGGAAAACGTTCTTAAAAAACATTTAAACATAGACGGCCATTTGGAACTTATTACTGACACTGTTTTTATTGGAATTGATAAAACATAAAAACCCTCCAACTTTACACAATCATATTTTTATTACCATACTTTCTTATGAGAGCGGATGTATTTCTTGTAAACTTTCAGAGGTATTGACTAGTCTTTGAGTTTTTATTGTAATTACAAAATAATCAAATCTATCAGGAAACTGCTTGAGATGTAATAAATAATCTAAAATAATGGAATCAATAGATTATCTCAAGCTTAAAGTTATTGGCTTTAGTAAACCAAAATTAAATGACAGTAGGACATCAGATGGACTTAAAACAAGTCAGTTTTGAAACATTTTGTTCATTGTGTTTTGTTTAGGCTGTACTTTAATACATTAAAACACCTTTCTTAATTCAACAACAACAACAACAACATAGGTAGATTTATTTTTGAGGAGACAATGAAATCATCTTACAGGAGGACCTCTGTATCCTTTTGGCCCAGGAGCACCAATCTCACCCTGAAACATAATAAAAAAAAAACACAACTCAAGATCATCTTTTATAAAGACTTATAGCAAAGAATTGCTTGAATTACTCACTGGTGGGCCTTGTTTTCCTCTTGGTCCTTCCTTACCTCTTTCACCCTTCATGAAAAGTTCAGTTTGGCAGTGATCAAAACATCATCTCATGTTTGGTTTGATTAAAAAAGAGAGAACACTGGAAACATGGAGCTACAGTCTATACCTTTAACCCTTCACTTCCTCCAAGTCCACTAGGGCCCAGTTTACCTTTGACCCCCTGAAAAAAAAAAAACAATATTTAATTATTTTAATGAAGATTATTGGCCTCCTTCATTATAGGTCTCATGATGGTGTATAACTCACCCCATCTCCTGGTTTTCCTGGTGTTCCCTTTAGTCCATCACTGCCAGGTTGTCCCTGAAGATTGGTGCAGATTTAATAGGAGACAACTAATCTAACTGAATTAAATCTAATAAAATGTTGTCGGTAATGTTGTCTTATTTTATTGTACCAGATGAAACAAACACTCACACTCTGCCCCACTGGCCCCTGGATGCCAGGAGATCCAATTTTTCCAGGAAATCCCTGAAAAAATGAGATCAAGAAACTCCTATTGATGTCACTGCTGCAAATAAGTTTCCCAGGACCCCCTTTTTTGAACACGTTACTCAATAAATCTGAAGCAGTAAACTCACTTTAGCCCCTTGAGATCCGGTATCCCCAGTTGTCCCGTTTGCACCAACTGACCCCTAAAGTATAAATAAAAAATATTCACAGTCATCTCACTAGTACTGCCAGCTCTCTCAGTCTTTTCTAAACATTGTGGGAAAAGTCCCTTCAAATTTACATGTACAGTAAAATAAAAATTTATCTTCATACTTTCGCTCAGAAAATAATTTTTTATGTTGGTTTCACTTGTTCACTGATCTCCTTTAAGCATCGTATTGATGTGATTTTATAACAAACTCCTGCTCTCAGCTTTCGCTCTATAGTCAACAGATGACTGAATGACATCATGTCTTTCCTGATAATCATAAGTCCACCCTTCTTATCTAGAATGAACATTGAGGACATCTGAGACAGAATGCATAAAGACAAACTGACATTTTAATGTTTTTATGGTGGTGATTGGTCTTACCAGGGCTCCAAAAGCTCCATCCTGTCCTCTGATGCCTACATGACCCTGTAACCCCTTAAAGACACAAAGGTCAGTAGGTGTTTATCATGTGTGTATGAATTATTTTTAAGGTCACCTTTGTTGTTAATAAAATTACAAAATGATGACATGTCAGAGGGTGTCATTTTAATGTTTTTAAATAAAATATTTCTTTAAGATTCCATTTAAAGTTTGATTACCTTCATCCCTTTGGATCCTGGCCCTCCTGGACCTCCAACCATTCCCTGCAAACATAAATCATTTAATATAGTCTCTGAGCTCCAAACAACAAATCTGCATCAGTATATGTAATAGTTTGCATATCTAATGATTATTTCTGAGCGTATGACAATTATGTGTGATTTAAAATGTTACCAAACTTGGCATAGCTAGCATTTTTTTCCTTTTGTCATCTAATGCAGTGAAATTTCAATTTATTCATTTTGTCAGAACAGCTTGAATCACTTGTGGGGTACCACATGGATCAGTTTTGAGCCCCAAACTTTTAGTTTCACACATCAGTGACTTTTGAAAGATTTCCAGAGCATTAAAATATGTATTATTTGCAGGTGATTCCAATAGATTTGCCTCCAGAGCAAAGATAAAGCAATGATAGGACGAAGCCTTGGGGAGTTGGAAAAGGCATAAACTTAAATCTAAAAGCACTATTTATGCTGGACTGATTTTTTTTAAACCAGATTTAGACAAAAGGAAGTATTTTATGTGACAGGTGCTGTGATGATATCATATTCTGATGTTATGATGATATTATGGTACGGTGGTATTATATTCTGGTGTTGTAATACTCATGTTATGATGTTGTTTTACTCTGATATTATGTTATTATACGCTAATATTATAACAAATATTCAACGTGAGAGACGTTCTTTATCATTTTTGAACATATTGTTAGCTTACTGTGTTACTTTGATATCTTTTGAAAAGTTTTATATTGTCACCCTCCTCCTAAAATGATAAGTCATATTTTCAAGTTTTTCAGAAAAGACAAAAAAGTATACGATACAAATGTATGATATTTATAGATCTCGTCAAACAAAAATGTTTGTGTGTAATATGAGAGGATTAGATGACCTAAGCAACTTTATCTTTGTGGCTAAGGCAAATTCAAAATCTGACTTGGGCCAAATTACTTCTGGAATAGGTGATTTAGGAAAACAGGGCAGCTTATAAAATAGCAAAAGTCACATTTTCTTATCACTTGGGCAAAAAAAAAGAAATGGCTTAAGTCACACTCTTGACATAGACCAATATACAATAGAAGTAGGATTGCATCTATTAAACTCAGGATTCATGCAATTTCACCAGAGGTGGCATAATAAAGAGCTAATTTAGGCAAAAAACAAAGAATTGTGTCAAAAAGTGACTCAGGCCATTATTTTAGATAAGATTCATTATTGCCATTTTTAAATTTGACTACATTTAGTTAGTTTGCGTTTTGTTATTTTGGACATAAATGTATTATTTAATATTGTTAAAAAAGAACTAAAAAGAAACCTCTCCTTGTGGGAACAGCATATTTAATGGAGATTTAATCAAATCCATTTATTCTTGGAAGTCAAATAAAAAGTATTGAGCAGAGCTTCATCTAGACTGAATAATACAGTCGCATATAAGAGCAACATAAATAAAACAGGAACCTTAATACCAGGCTCTCCTTCTGCTCCTGTTTCTCCTGATCTCCCCATCTCACCCTGCAGGCAGAAAAAAGTTAGACATTCAACTCAATGTCGAGTGTTTACGTTAAATGAGTTCGTCTATCAATAATACTCACAATAGGACCTGGCAGTCCAGAAAATCCTACTTGGCCTTCTCGACCCTGAAATGAACCATGATTTTATTCACACTGCAAATTCTGCAGAAATCATCTCCGTTCAATAAGATATTTGACATAAATAAATGTTCTCTGTTTCTTATGGATGCATGCATTGCAGATGCTTTCTGTACCTTGTCACCTCTAGGCCCAGGACTTCCTTGAGCACCAGTAAGTCCTCGATCCCCCTGCATCAACGGATAAACACAATAAAAGTTTTAAAAAAGCTCAAAGATAAAATTGTCAACTTATGGGGAGTGTGTTATTTCAACATTTTTCAATAATTCACCTTAGGTCCTTCTCTCCCCTGCCTCCCTGGCTCCCCCATGATGCCTTCAGACCCCTTCAACAAAGGAAAGGTAATAGTGATAAATGTAGGTCATTAGCTGCTTTCAGTCGTAAAGTTTGCTTCACTCACAGTAGGCCCAGGAAGTCCTGCTGTCCCCGTTGGTCCTCCCAGTCCATATAGTCCTGTTGGGCCTGCACGCCCCTTATATCCTCTTTTCCCCGGAAGCCCTGGAGGTCCCTGTTCATAAACACAAGTCTCTGAGCTGATTTATTGATCAGGTAAATAAACTGATTAACAAATAAATGAAA
Source organism: Callopanchax toddi (assembly GCA_006937965.1). Lineage (NCBI taxonomy): Eukaryota > Metazoa > Chordata > Actinopteri > Cyprinodontiformes > Nothobranchiidae > Callopanchax > Callopanchax toddi. The sequence continues at coordinate 464,423 of SSNR01000118.1, forward strand.
GACAAAACAAAAACTTACAGGATCCCCCTTAAATCCTGGACTTCCCTTCTCACCCCGCCTGGATTTAACTCCCTGATAGTAGCAAATATAAGCAACAAGAAAACTACAGTTCAACAGAAAGTGTAGGGCATACCAGCGATTTCTGCCTTAGATCGATAATGGTGGGTTCATTTTAGCAACAGTCAGTGATGAAATGGCTTTATGTAATCTTACAGGATCACCTGAGGGTCCTGGCTTTCCTGATTGTCCAGCGGCCCCCTGCAATAAGAACAAAAAACAACAACAATATCCTGGAAAACTAACAATAAGACACAAAAATAAACACTGTGCATCAAACAAACTTTACTTCACCTCAACCAGTTTTGACCTTATAGTCTTACATTTAGTCCAGGAGGTCCTGGTTCACCAATTTCCCCCTCATCTCCTGGATCACCCTGAAGGCAAATGCAAAACTCAAGCTTAGAATTCTAATGCACTTTCACATTCCATTTTATTCAGTTTTAATCTTAAACATACTCACAGGACCACCTTTAGGACCCTGAGGTCCACTTGGTCCAGGGTTTCCCTTGGAGGACGCACAGAGAGGTTGTTCTTTACACAGGAAATCATTTTAGATGTTTTCATAAAAACTCAGAAGTTTTTGCTGCATTGTACCTGAGGGCCATGGACACCAGGAAACCCAAGGCTTCCCTCTGGACCAGGCTCTCCCTGAAACAACACAATCCCTTCATGATGGACATCCATCACCAATAAGAAAAGTTGTAAAACCTATATACATTAAAAGTTCTGTTACTTGTGGTCCAACTGCTCCTCTAGAACCCATTTCACCTTGATGGCCCTAAAAGCAAAAACAGTTCTTTTATTAAAGTATTTTTACTCTAAAAAGGGTTAGTTTTTAACTATTTACTTACTGGAGGTCCTTTAACTCCTAAGAATCCTTTAACTCCTTTGCGGCCCATTTTACCCTGACGAGAAGACGTGCTAAATAATTCAACAGTCTTCCTAAATGAATAGTAGCTCAACAATTTATGAGGTTTTAGAACTTACAGGAGGACCAGGTGGACCGCTGAAGCCTGTAGCTCCTAAATCTCCCTGGAAAGATGTCAAGATTTGTCATAAGACTGTAAAAGTCTGGAAAAACCAATACATTCTGTATTCAGACTTGGTCTTGATGGAGTCTGTTCCTGAGCTGAGTGACTGACCATAGATCCTGATGGTCCTGGAAAACCCCGTGGACCCCTGGCTCCAGGCAGTCCCTGCACATCAGAAATAGTGTACTTACAATATGTTTTTACAAGTATTAATATAATAAAAAAGTAAGTTTTCTGTACATACAATGTACCCAGGGATGCCATCAAAGCCTCTGACTCCTTTATTTCCCTGGTTAAAACAAGTCAAACCAGTCAGAACCATCAAACGGTCCCACTTCAAAGGATCAAGTATCCTGGATGCTAAATCTCACCTTTTCACCTTTTTGTCCTCTTTTTCCCTGTGCTCCTGCTTCTCCTTGATAACCCTAAAAAAAGTGATTTAGCTGCATAAACTACTAATGTAAAACCAACACTGAGTCAGAAAGGAGATTTCTGTGTATAAATGACCATCTTACCCACTCACCCAGCTCCCCTTTGCTGCCTCTCTCTCCTCTGTAGCCTTCAGGACCCTGTCAGGACAAACAGAACAACTGAACAAAACCACAAAGGCAACATTTAAGATATAAAATAAATCTACTTTTCATAATAAAAATAAAACGTTCATGGTTAGGAGGTCTGCCGCCTCACAGCATTAAGATTTCCTCATGTTTACATGTTTGTGCAGCACTACCTGTTCTCCAGGTGCACCTGGGGGGCCTGGCTCAGCGTCTCGTCCTGGGGTCCCTTCTCTTCCAGGAAGACCCTGAGGACCCAGCATTCCTTGCGGTCCAGGTCTCCCCTAGAGTACAACAAATAAACATCCTCCCAGATATCTTTAGAAGTTTAATGCAAGACAACTTCTCAGCTCAGGAGGCAAAACAATTATAATCACATGACCTTACAAAAGCTGAGCATCCTCTACTGCTCTTTTTAAACTCAGTTATTTGAGACATGCTAAACGTCTCAAATACACGTCTGTTAAAACGTCTTTTATTTGTTGATATTTGTGTGAGCTGTAATTAAAACATCAGACTCTGATAAGTGAATTTAAACCTACAGTTTTCCCTTGAACTCCTTTGGGTCCTTGCTTTCCAGGAATTCCAGGTGGTCCCTTAAAAATTAACGTAGGATTTTATTCATAATATCCATTTTTTATTATTTTCATGAGTAAATTGTTTACAATAACTTAAATTGATCATAATCTAAAGCTATCAAATTAAAGTGTTTACTTACTATTGGTCCATTTTCTCCAGGAAGTCCGGGTGGCCCCGGAGGGCCTTTACGTTTCTGTGAAAGAAAACCAAAACGCAGCAAAGAAAGAACATTTTCTCAGACTTTTGACTGCTACAATATATAGATATCCGAATGTATTCATTCATGTATTTAATGTGGGAGAATCAAATCAAATACATACCGGCCAAGAAGAGACAAGCTGTTTGTAGATTTTCTTTTTCTGTAAAGAAGTCATTAGTTTTATTGTTAATATTTAGGAGTTGTTTTTACAGTATAAAGTTTATAAATCAAAAATCTGAAATGAGTTTCTACAAGTGAACACTGTGTGGACCAAAGACAGGACTAAACGAGTGTAAGTGTTTCCTCTGAGTGACACAAACACGAGTAACCTCTAACATTTCACTCTGACTCTCATGTTTGCTCTGCAAATATGCTGAGTGCATCTGAGTGTGTGTGTGTGTGTGTGTGTGTGTGTGTGTGTGTGTGTGTGGTGATAAGGATAAACGATAATAATGGAAGTCACTGAACAAAAAATCAAGACATCGACAAAAAGATCATCATTCACATTTCTGACTGTAGCGAATTGCTGTAAATTGAAACATTTATGTCAATATTTCTGAATTTATTCTCTGACTAAATACAATCTCTGCATCATATTTATGACATTTGACCAGCTAAATAGTAATGCTCACAAAAGACAAACCAAAAATACACAATACCATTGTTATACATCAAAAAAGTTGGATTTAGTTTGAGCTGCTTTCAGCTTCCTCATGTTTGTTTTTATCTTAAGATTTCACCATAATCAACCATTTCTTTCTTTTTATTTTACTTCCTCTCAGATACATCCCCATTGGTGCCTTACTTTACCAAATCTCAGGTGATTTTTCATGCAGGTGCAGACCCACAGCAGACTCTTACCTTGAAAGCCTTCCACTCTTCTTCACTGGTTTGGAATACAACAATAGCAGGCATCCCAGGAGGACCAGCTGGGCCTCTGTATCCTGTGTGCCCAGTTCTTCCCATGACACCCTGATAGCCCTTAAAGGCAGAGGACAACATGATTAATACGGTATTTAACATTGTTGTCATCACTGAGTTTCGCTCTGACAGAGAAACTGTTTTTTTAAAGACATGAGGTAAAACTATTAATAATTTATGGAATTACTAAAGGATTATTTGTCAAAAAAAGCAAACATATGAGTTATTAGTCACATAGTGCAACAGATTTCGATGCAGACAACAGTTCAAGATCTTTAAAATGAATCAGAATTAAGACATTATGAAAAACAACTCTCATACTGTTTTTAGATAACACATTACTTTATCTCCTTTAGGTCCCGGTGGTCCCTGAGGTCCCTGATGGAAAGATAAGGAAGAATAATTAGATCTTCTGAATGCAGTTAATTGGAAAAAAAAAGAAAAAAAAAACCCTGTCAGGTTTTTATAAATTCAAATCAAATCAGGTGTTTTCATGTAACTGAATCATTTCATATCAGTACTAATTACTAAAATATTATTTGTTTTAGTTCATTGATTTTGTCAGTAATCAGTAAAATGATATCTATAATAAATGCATTTTTTTTGTTTGCAAATCAAATTTGTGCTGAAACAGATCTGTTGACATTGCCATAAGGTGTCTCATATATTCAAATATTAAACTAAAGTTTGGATGCATGAATAAATGCACTGATTGCAAATATTATTTTTATAAAAAGGAAAAATGAAAACTTGAACGTCTAAAGGTCCAATAAGTAACGTTTGACATGAGACGTGAACGTGAATGTTAGTTGCAGTATCAACATCTGTCCAGCAGAGGGAGACATGTTCCTACATTATGAAATAAATACATTGGTCTATTTATTAAACACAATCTACAGTCAAAGCCTTCATATAATCCCTTTTCTAGTTTGCAACGTGTAGACGAAGGCTCACCCTTTGACCTCTGATTCCAGGTGTTAGTCTGGTTGCTGGATGTCTGATTCGGTAAATCAGAGGCTGACCGGCTGTTTTAACAGCCTGTTGTGGAGTTTTAGTCTGTGACTGGATGATGACATCATCAGGGCTGGACTGAGACCTTAAATCAGATGACGACTGACTGTAAATTCCTTCCTCCGTCTCCAAATCATCTTTCACTTTTCCACCTTCTTGCTCCTCCTGCGGAAGGATGGTTTCTTCTTTTCTTTTTGTCTGACAGTCTGAAACATTACTTGTTTTAAAGTTACAGGTGTTTAGTGCTTCTCTACTCTGTATAGTAGGAGTTACAACAGCTAGGTCTGGGGTTGGATCAGAAGAGTCCTCTGATGATGTTTCCTTTTCTCTTGCTGCTTCAGGTGAAAGAGTAATGACTGATGATGATGATGCCTCCTGCCTCACCTCTCTAATGTCTCCTTCATTCTCAGATGATGGATGCTCACTGGAAACAAGAAACTCTGATTCTGTAGTGAGGAGAGAAATAAGAGTAGAAGAAATGGGTTCAGCTTCCCCACAGAGCTTTTCTTTTGGATTCTGAATATTAAGGCTTGTTGTTTCAACGCTCTCCATGGCAGAAACAAGATTTCCTTTGAAGCTGTTATTTATACGATGGGAAGACTGTTGAACTGACTGCTGATCAGTTTTTAATTTTCCAGCTGAAGAGCTTTGTGTTAGAGTGTCATCTTTTGAGCTCCATGGATCAGCAACGTTCCCCAAAACGTCAGAGGTTGAATTAGAAATCTCCTTTTCAGTCACGGAAGGAAAACGTGTTTCAGGATCTTTGTCTTGATTTATTTTGTCACTTTCAAGGTTTGCTGTGTTCTTTTCTCTGCTGACTGAGCCTCCAGACCTATCCATACCAGGTTTTGTGGATCCATTGTGCGTGTTTCTGATTGGATCTGGTCCAGGTGTCAGCTCGGTGTGACCAGTCTGTCCAGGTGAGCTGCTGGGAAACTTTTCTGGTTTGACTTCAGGCTGAAAGGTGATGTCATCAAAAGATACGACCTGTAATGAAGGTTTAACATGATGGAATTAAAGATTTATTTACCAGGAGACAACCAAAAAACATACTTTTAATAGAAAAAAGAACAAATATTGACAAATATTTGTGCAAAAGTCAATAAAATACTTCAGCATTGTAAATCCTAACAACATACTTTATGCTAATTAACTGAGATGCATTAAAATTTTTTACTTTTTCAAAGAAAAACAGTTTTTGAAGGTGGATCGGGTGGCAGACCGAGGCGGGAGCTTTGGCGATCCGATCCCCGGACGGGAAAACTACCTATCGGGACATGGAACGTCACCTCTCTGGCGGGGAAGGAGCTGGAGCTTGTGGAAGAGGCTGAGCGATACCGGCTAGATATAGTCGGGCTCACCTCGACACATAGCGTTGGCTCTGGAACCCGAGTCCTGGAGAGGGGTTGGACACTTTTCTTTGCTGGAGTTGCTCCGGGTGAGAGGCGGAGGGCTGGGGTGGGCTTTCTGTTAGCCCCAAGACTCTCTGCCTGTACGTTGGGGTTTACCCCGGGGGACGAAAGGGCAGCTTCCCTACGCCTTCGGGTTGGGGAACGGGTCCTGTCTGTTGTTTGTGCTTATGCTCCAAATAGCAGTTCAGAGTACCCACCCTTTTTGGAGTTTCTGGGACGAGTGCTGGATAGCGCTCCTACTGGGGACTCCATAGTCCTGCTGGGGGACTTCAACGCTCACGTGGGCAATGACAGCGTGACCTGGAGGGGCGTGATTGGGAGGAACGGCCCGCCCAATCTGAATCCGAGTGGTGTTCTGTTATTGGACTTCTGTGCAAGTCGCAGTTTGGCCATAACGAACACCATGTTCGAACATAAGGATGCCCATCGGTACACCTGGTACCAGGGCAGCCTAGGTTAGGTCGATGATTGACTTTATAGTTGTATCATCTGACCTGAGACCGTATGTTTTGGACACTCGGGTGAAGAGAGGAGCGGAGCTGTCAACTGATCACCACCTGGTGGTGAGCTGGATCAGGTGGCAGGGGAAGATGCCGCGCAGACCTGGTAGACCCAAACGTACAGTGAGGGTCTGCTGGGAACGCCTGGCAGAAGAGCCTGTCAAGATGGTCTTCAACTCCCACCTCCGGCAGAGCTTCAACCGCGTCCCGAGAGCAGTGGGGGACATTGAGTCCGAATGGGCCTTGTTCCGCTCTGCGATTG
>SSNR01000118.1:470961-535801 GCA_006937965.1 Callopanchax toddi
TCCCTGGAAAGGTCTACTCCAGGGTACTGGAGAGGAGGGTCCAGTCGATAGTTGAACCTCAGATAGAAGAGGAGCAATGTGGTTTTCGTTCTGGTCGTGGAACTGTGGACCAGCTCTTTACCCTCGCTAGGGTGATGGAGGGGTCATGGGAGTTCCATCCATCCACCCATTTTCTGTAGCCGCTTAATCCTCCACAGAGGGTCGCGGGGCAGCTGGTGCCTATCTCCAGCGGTCAAGGGGCGAGAGGCGGGGGACACCCTGGACAGGTCGCCAGTCCATTGCAGGGCCGGTCATGGGAGTTTGCCCAACCAATCCACATGTGTTTTGTGGATTTGGAGAAGGCTTATGACCGTGTCCCCAGGGGCACCCTGTGGGGGGCGCTCCAGGAGTACGGGGTGGATGGTCTTTTGTTAAGGGCCATTCAGTCCCTGTACCAGAGGAGTGTGAGTCTGGTCCGCATAGCCGGCAGTAAGTCGGACCTGTTCCCAGTGAGGGTTGGACTCCGCCAGGGCTGCCCTTTGTCACCGGTCCTGTTCATAACCTTTATGGACAGGATTTCTAGGCGCAGCCGTGGTGTGGAGGGTGTTGAGTTTGGTGACAGGAGAATCACGTCTCTGCTTTTTGCGGATGATGTGGTCCTCCTAGCTTCATCGAGCTCTGACCTTCAGCTCTTGCTGGGGAGGTTCGCAGCCGAGTGTGAAGCGGCTGGGATGAGGATCAGCACCTCCAAATCTGAGGCCATGGTTCTCGACCGGAAAAAGGTGGATTGCCAACTCCGGGTCGGGAGAGAGATCCTGCCTCAAGTGGAGGAGTTCAAGTATCTCGGGGTCTTGTTCACGAGTGAGGGAAAGAGGGAGCGGGAGATCGACAGGCGGATTGGGGCAGCGTCTGCAGTGATGGACGCTGAACCGGTCTGTTGTGGTGAAGAGGGAGCTGAGCCAGAAAGCAAGGCTCTCGATTTACCGGTCGGTCTACGTCCCAATCCTCACCTATGGTCATGAGCTTTGGGTAGTGACCGAAAGAACGAGATCGCGGATACAAGCGGCTGAAATGAGTTTTCTCCGCAGGGTGGCCGGGCTCAGCCTTAGGGATAGGATAAGAAGCTCGGACATCCGGGAGAGACTCGGAGTGGAGTCGCTGCTCCTCCATATCGAAAGGAGCCAGTTGAGGTGGTTCGGGCATCTGGTAAGGATGCCTCCTGGACGCCTCCCTCGGGAGGTGTTCTGGGCATGTCCTGCCGGCAGGAGGCCCCCGGGTCGACCCAGGACAAGCTGGAGGAAATACATCTTCAGTTTGGCCTGGGAACGCCTGGGTGTCCCAGCTGAGGAGCTGGTGGACTTGGCCGGGGAGAAGGTGGCCTGGGCTGCCCGACTTGGAATGCTGCCCCCCCGACCCGGACCCGGATAAGCGGAAGAAGGCGAGGCGAGGCGAGGCGAGACATTGTAGCATGCAACAAAACCAAAGTAATTTAATTGACTGTAAAATCAAACCAATCACCACCTGTGTGCTAGCAACAGATTATCTGCAACCAGGAAGGCCTGTGGATAAATATTTTTCATGCCAATATAGTAAAACATAAAGACGTAGTTTGTAAAGCTGCACACTGATTACTGCAGGAAGGATGAGACATTATAATCTCTACTAAATAATGTAGTTAGGCTGTAAAATAACACAGATTTATCTGTTAGCTGTTTTTAACATTTGGTGATCAAAATTCTTGTCAAATGTCTACAAAAAAGACAGCATGAGATCTGTTTGAACAGAAAGTCAAAATCTGATCAACAGCAATGATCCACTGCTTTCCACCCATAGGAGAGAATCAGTCATCTCTGCACAACAGTCAAAACTTGATCCTGAAATGTTTAAAGTAGCTGATAATGTGTTTCAGAGCCACTTTTAACCCAAATTTATGAGAAACGTTTGAATTTAAAAAACAGATAGAAATCAAACTTACGGTGTTTAGAAGAAACAACAGGACTGAGACACGAGTCCCCAGCATGACTTCTGGATTCCTCAAAGTCAGAATTCCAACCTGCTTTAGGAGCCTCTGAAGTCGCACTTAAAGAAAACACTCACACCCCTTCCTGCAGCACAAACACTTTTACAGTCCAGGTCATCAAATCAAACACATTTTCATCTCCTTTTTGTGCCAATGTCATGCCAGACAAGCTGGTGTCCAGCACCTTAATCCTCCGTGGGTTTGCAAGCCGCTCACGCCTCAGAGTGTGAACAACACTTAGGTGTGCCGTCTGCTGACGTACAGAAGGTGTGAGTCCCTTTCCTTCTGTTTAAGTCGGATCACAAGCTCAGACTTTAGCAGAAATTTCCAGTCATTTATTCTTATTTTATTAATCCTAATCCTGCCTATTTTACAAATAAAAGTCACAATGAATTATTCATTTTTTTGTCGAGGGTGAGAAGAGGAGTGCTGTGGTCCAGGTGAGGAATGTGACACGAGGATCAGAAGAGACTGCCTACAGAGGGGTGTGTGTGTGAGAGGTGGGGTTGTGTGTTGGTTTACTTGTGCCACCTAAACCGCATTAAAACGGGTCCATTTTCAAAACCACAATAACTCAACTGTTCAAGTCTAGACTGGATTGGTCTACAATAAATACAAATTCATCAAACTAGAATAGAGCAAAACCTTTAAAATGTTAATAAGAGTTTCTGGCTTTTATGTTTTAGGGGATAATCTTCAAGGCAGTTTGTGATTTGTGCTAATCATCTTCCTGGATGCTGATTACCTTAAGACTTTAAAATAAAATGTGTATAAAGATGTAGCTCGTGTGCTAACAGGGCAGCATGTTGTTTAAAGTAGAAAACAAAAAGTGAAGCAAGTGAAACATGGATTTAATTTATTTTTTGTACAGTTTATACTACATATTTACCAGAAAGCGTCTCTATCTAAGAACTCCAGGCTTGATAAGGGGACTCTTTCCCCAGGCACAGATTAGGCTGATCTGTACAGACGGACACCAACGTTAAAGTCTTAGGATGTAAAACACGCTTCTACATCAAATAAACTACAGAGTGAAGCCTTCGCCGGACCTGCTGCTTCCTCTTTAAATCGGCCGGTAAACACACCTCAAAGGCTGCAATACTTGATTTCTGTCCTCAGTTTAGATGCGTCTCGTCTTCACATTTCAAATATCTTATAACAGCAAAACAGCACATGATAGAAATACACTCAGAGGGAAACCGCTCAAACTTCTGGAATGTTTAAAGAAGTGGGAATGCTGGAAATGGAAATGCTGCTTAACTCGTTAAAATAATCAGGCAGCTTTGGGACAAAGTCATGCATGTGAAAATTACTAGAACTTTCAAGCACAGAAAATACAGGAATACATGTTTCTTCCTAAGGGAAATCATACGTTCAGAAAACTTACAGCATGACTGATTTTGTTAAAGCGTCCATGATGATGTATGAAGGGCATTACTCTCATCGGCACATGAAAAACAAAAAGGAAACACATCCCAGACTCTGTAAAGACAGAAAATGGCTTCAGTCCACTCTCAGAAACAACACTGAGTGTTTATAAAGCACAGAGATGACAGGAGTGAACATCCATGTGGCTTCATGTGGAGATATCATCAGTTTGTGTTTCTACGGATGGTTGTAGACCGTGGGTCCTTGAGACGGTCACATTATTAAACCAGCAGGATTGGGAGAATTAATTTTGGGTCTCAGATAAAAAGATTTTAAAATACATCAGCAGTCCCAAATCCTGAGACAAAATATCCCTCATTTACTCTTCATCCTCAGGGTGTCGTCTCTCTCTGAGCTCTACAATAGTAACTTTTATTACTGTTTTCACATTATGACAGAAGTCCTCTCCTCCACTGTTTAATGCCCACGGATCTTGTAGAAACTCTCGTTGTAAACAGGAAGCGTTTTGATGGCTGATTCAAATTCCACCTCCGCTCTCGCAACTTTATATCAACTTTCTTTAAAAACCCGAACATGAAACTAAAATACATTCATCTTATAACACCTGTACATGCTACCTCTAGATTCACCAACACATAAAATGCACTTAAACAGGTTTCTTGAACTCACTGAAGAGATTTGAACTCCTTGGATTGACGTCCCACTATATTGAGTTCAGTGACAATCAGAACACTTATTATGTGGGAAGGCGTTGCTGCTCATGGGTTTAGCTGCATTTATTCTCAGCTTTTTGCTTTATTTGGCACATTCGTCATTAGGATCTCACGCGTGTAAAAACACATTCATGTCTGAATATCTAGTCTCCCCTCGGTTACTACGAACACACACACACGGACACACGTAGACAGACACAGGTGTCCATAAACAGCAGTCCTGCCTGTGATGCTACTGAACGTGAGGTTCTCTGAGTCACGGAGAAGCTAAACTTTTCCCCGTGATGCGGTGAAATCTCCTTCGAGGGGTTCAAATGCTCCCTTTTATCGTTGTCTCTGGATTTTAGCAGCGGTCGTCCTCATCTGTGTCACTAAGCAGCTCGCTGGCGTCGGTCGGGCTTGCCTGGACCAAGTGCTTCCGAAAGTGGCCGTTAGGAACCTGCCAGGAGTGTCTAAGCTGAGGGGCAGAGCTTATGGCGTTGGCCCGTCCCAGACTGGTGGCCATGGCAGTCTCAAAGGTAAGTGTCTCCTGCCTGTCTCCTGTGTCGTCCCCACTGAAGTCCTCATGGTATGGCAGGTAGGGCTCCGATATGTAGCGGTGAGGGGATGGGTGGCTTGGTCCTGAAATCGGACCTCCAGATGAGCACTGACCTGCAGACAGGGGTCTGCTCACCTTGTCTGCCCTCCGTGAGGTCTCTGTGGAGCTGTCCTGAGGAGGAGTCTGTCCCTCAGAGGAGAGGGCAGCTGTGGGAGAGGTGGGAGCTCGGCAGACGAGAGGGGAGTAGGAGATGTAAGGCCTCGGGCGAGATGGAGTCTGGGGCAGCTGGCGCCGATTCCGAGGTGTCCCGGAGTCTGAGGCTGAGTTGGCCGGGCTGCCTGACGCGTTCACCTGGAGAAAATTCAACCATAAGGATGAGGAAAGAAGAGGAAACTAAACTGTTTTCGACACTGCAATCAGAAGTAGTGTGAGCTTAGCGAGCACAAATCTAGAAAACCTGACGGAGTTCTGAGCGGTTTCAGAAGCCAACAATTTCCTCCTCTGTGAGCTTTACTCTGTCAGAAATCCTCCCTGACATTTCAAACGGGGCGCTCTGACCTCCTGTCTGCTGCAGGTAATACACTGACTGAGTACTTCACAGAATTACACCTCCAAGGAATAAAAATCCATAAATATCTCAGGAAAGCATCATTTTTCTCCCAGGGTGCTTTTTAGGCATATAACAATTCTGTAATCCTAAGATAAAAGCACTAAAACAACTACTGCCATGCTGATATAGTTTGTATTCCCACCTGTTTCTGTAAGCCGTGAGTTCGTCCTTCACTGGGCGAGCAGGACCGTCCTCTCTCATATGAAGGCTCTCGGCTTCGCTCCTCGGAGTTACAGCGGGACACGTCTGGAGACAGAAGGTGGCGCCGCTCCTTCGATCGCCCTCTTTCATGACTACTGGTTTCTCTGGGGCTGATTCGAGGGCCTGGAACTTAATTTATTTAATAATAATGTTTAAAACTAAACAAGAAGAGCTCATACAAGTCATATTTTAGATTCAATTTAAAATAAATAAACATTGAAGTCACCTCTGAAGCTCCTCTGTCGGGTTCTGAAGGCGCCGTCGGGACTGATTCTCTCCAGAGAGTGCTGCTCCTGCCAGAGGCCGTTCACACACTGATCTCCGATGGTGGAGAACGAGCGTTTCATCTGCTTACTGTCTGCTGACATCCCAGGCTTTATGCAGACGACCAAAACATTCAAACAACCATGATTAACATCTAATAAATCTCCGGCTCCTAACAGCAGACCAGGTATTTATTTTGGTGCAATCAGAAAACCCTTTGGAGGGTTTCAGATTTTCCCACAGCCTATATCAAAGCTTGAATACGCTTCATTACCTGTGGATCAACAGCCAGTCTGGGCATAGAGGATGCTCTGATAGATGGAGTGCGCTGAGGTGATTTAATAATATTTGGATCCTGGCTGGCTTGTTGCATCAGCTGGTTGTACTCCACTACCTCCGGCACCTCCACAGAGACAGGAAATCAAACTCAGAAAAACAGCATCCTGTTATAGTTTATAACTGGTGGATAAAAGCTAAAAAATGAAGAATTACCAGTGTGTGTAAATGATGGTGATGATGATGATGATGGCGGTAGGGGAGGTATGGTGAGTGATAGTCTTCCTCCTCCTCTACCCTCTCCTCTCTGGAGCGAGACAGTGGATGTAGGAACATCTCCTGAGGAGAAATGGGGCTGAGTGCCACAAAACCTCCTCTGGTGCTGAGGGAACACCACAAAATGAGTCAGAAGAACATCTACCAGGAATAGAAGATGCACGGCAGCAAAAAAGCGAGCAGATCGAGTGAACATACAGAGCAGATCCTGCACTGTGCCCGAGGAACGACAGCGACTTGGCGTTGCATAGTATTTCTTGAGGAAGAGAGGAAGCATCCATACGCTGGAACATGGGAGCGTGTTTCTGCAGAGAGAAAAAAAAACCCCACCTCAAAACACAAACATCAAACTCTTCAGGCTTTCAGTGTGTTTGTGTTGAACTTGTTGGCCTCTAATTTGTAAACAATTAAAGTTTAATGTGTGTTTTGACTTCAGTTATAAACCAAAAGTCTGTAAATTTTACCCTGAAACAGAAACACTCCAAACAACAGGGGCTTCAAGAGAATAAAATTAACATAAACATGATGCAATATACACATACATTCATGCAATCTTCAAAACCCAGAATGATGAGAGAAAGAAAAACACCTGCTCTTCCAGCTGCTGGCGCAGCTTCTTGGCTTTGCTCTGCTTGTAGTAATCCATGATCATCATGGCGGCATAAATCTTCCCAATGGTCATGTCACTGGCTGCCAGGGCGAGAACAGAAAACCATCGCATTGTAATGGTCACCATTCAAGACTCATCTTTAACAGTAAATACTTGCAGAGCTCTGTGGAAAAGTCAGTGTGGTTTACCTTTGTGGATCGGAACCAGCAAGTCCAGGCTCTTCTGAGAGAGGTGAGGCCAGATCACACCGATCTCCTTCTGCAGATCCAAATCCATCTGGTTTCGATCTTCTCCTCCTGAAGATTAAAAAAAAAAAGGCAAAACATGAGAATGTGCAGACAAACTGAGTTGAGTTTTAAGCTTTAGAGCTCAGCAGTCGTGTCCAACCTCTCGCTATCTTGACCTCGAGGGCGGTGCGGATCAGGGCCATGAGGGTGGAGGTGAAGTGGACGGTCATGTCATCGTCCACGGGCATGTTCATCAGGACAAGCCTCTGATAGAAACAGGCATGGAATTATATTTACTGCTGCTCTACTAACAGCTGTCCTACATGTAGGATAAAGTCAGGTAATTTAAAAAACATGTCCAGTCATACATTAATCTCTCATAGAATAATGTTAGATAATTAAATTAGGATTTCAAGGCAGCCAGATTGAAAAAAAATGACATGTAGCCACGTATTTAACATTTAAACCATCATTTCCTGCAGCTCAGTTTGCAAGTAGCTTTAAATCAAATCAGCTTGGAGATGGATACAAAGAGGAGAAGTTATAGAACTATTTCCTGGCAATAATAAATGCTTTAGTTAATTATAAGACAAGGTTTTTGCAATTAAAAAGCTGTTTCTTTTTTCCATCTTGGATTATTTTTGTCTCCTCTTTGTCCTTTTTTAAAGAACTAAAGTCTGTGCAGTTCATTCAGTTTATTTAACATTAATTTAACGAAAAGATGCATTTGCAATTGCTTGCAAATCTGCCTGCAAACACCTAAACAGCACATAGACAAAGAGCACATTACAAGAAAACCACAGATGCAACACAGATTTGTGGCGGCATGCGCATGCAGACGAGTGAACGCAAGAACCCGAATGAGGCAACTGACAGAGGATTTCTACCCATGATCACATCAACATGTAGATGTTTAACAACTTTATCTTTAATCTTTCTGCTGCATCAGAATCAGCGGCAGAAGCATCATTTTTCCATCAAGTGTCAGCAAACGTAAAGATGTCTTAGTTTTCTGCCAAGATGCAAAGCAAACAGGCAAATAATAGCACCCACTATCCGCCAATGGACAAATATTTCAACAAGCAAGTCTTCATCATGTAATCAACACAAAAGATGCTTTATAGATCTAACGTCTCACACACAGAATGATGTTTAACAGCATTTATCTCAGTGATTAATCAGATATATGGCAGCTCTTGTCTTTGGCGTTTAGTCTACCTTATATGCCACCTTGGAGGGACATTTCTTGCCCAGGCCTAGAGGTGGCGACATGTTGGTCAACATCTCATACATGTCAGTGTAATGGATACGACCACTGGGGGTGCCAGGGAGCCGTGAGGATGGAGATGAGGAAGACGGGGAAAGAGAAGGGAAGGAAGGATGGTTTGAGAGGATTTAGAGGAGTGCATTCCCACGGGAATGGAGGAGGAAAGTAGCACAGGAGGGGGTGAAGGATAAAAGAGGAATAAGAACGAAGAGAAAGATTATTTTAAAGGCATCACACACAAGGAAGTAGGATAAATAAAACAGACCATTTTCTTTCTATGCCAGGAACGGGACATAGAAATCTGGGAAGCGAGGAGTTTTTAAACATGACGAGCAAAGAAATGACAGCCTCACTGGATCTGGTAATACTTACGTTGTGTAGAACAAAAAAAAAAAAAAAACAACAACAACATTTGACCCTAGATCCAAAAGGTAGAAAGAGACAGAATTCCCCTCAAATTGCCTGAAATACTCAGCATTAAATTTGTGAAGAGATTCTGAGCAAATGAGGGACTTCCTGTGCCTTAGTACCCCGAGACTGAAGTACTGTCATTCTTTAACCTGAGTAACGCATCTCTAAAGGTCAAGCAGGGTGGTGATAGTCAGCAAAGGAATGGGGAAAAGGAGGAAATCAGGAAGGATCCCACATAAAGGAGGTTGAGGGGAAGTTGGTTGACATGGGGGAACCAAACCTTGCATGCCACCCTGTGGGGGCAGTTCTTTCCAAAGCCCAGAGGAGGTGAGATTGTGCGTACAACTTTGTACATCTCCTTATAGTGGATCCTTCCACTGGAAAGAACACACATGGCTTTAGTTATGATGTCATTACTAAAAGGAAAAACGAGGATATTTCTTCTTGTTTGAACTGATTTTTTAAAAAGATGTTTTTATTCTTTCTGTGCGACCTGGTACCACAGACTGATAGTGGTCCTTAGACAGGTGTTTGTCACCTCTGCTGTAGTGTATAATATGATGAATAAACTTCATATATCTACATTAGTTTGCTTTAATCCAGCTGTCTGGCAGTGCCGTCTTGAAGAACTTCAGTGTATAAAAACAGAGCAAAAGGATAAAAAGGCAAAGTACCAGACCTGCTGTTTTTGTTACAGACGTACACTGGTAGGAAGAACAAATTATGTTTTAGGTATTTTTACAGGCATTTCCAAAAATTGATGATTGTTGTTAGCTACTAAAACCTGGTGACTCATTTGGGGGTGTTTGTGTCCAAGGAAAAGCTGTCCTGCAAATCAAATTTGAGTAAAGCTGATTAGGAAAGTGGGTGTTGAAGACGGAGGCGGCTGCAGCACAATCATCTTTGCACACTGGTTTTTAGAGAAGCAGAGGACTCTTCTGTTGGCACACGGTAATGACTCGGTGTTTTTGCATCCTGTGTTTGTCTCATACAACAAATAATTTATCTCAAGTGTCATTAAACACACTCACAAGTGGAGGATTTATTGTTTTTCCATTCGTTCGTCCTCACTGTGTAAACCCTGCTCCGAGTTTAGTCCTGTGTTGTTGTGGTTTCCTGTTTGGCCAAAATATATCTGGTAATGTTTGAATATTAATTAAAAACCCTCACTTTTATAGCTTCATCTCTTAAAGAAGTTACTTTTTGGAGAAAATAAATGTATAAAAATATCTAAAGCTATCATCTGTGCAGTAATTTGTGTGTAAATGTGTTTATGATACACAGTTTGAATCATATTGATGTTTGTCTGTCTTTCCAGTCATAAATGGACCTTTGTGAGTGTATAAAAACTCTTCAGGTTAAATATTGATGACTGACCTGGCAGCACGATCATACTCCCCCCAGATTCTCACAAACTCATCCAGGTGGTGAGGACCCAGGATGGACGAGTCTCTTGTAAGATACTCAAAGTTATCCATGATCACAGCCACAAACAGGTTCAGCATCTGGGAGGAACATGAGACACACACATTTGATCGTGTTTAGACGTAGAATATAAAGCAATGTTTAGGTTTAAAGGATTTGTTGATTTCTTATTTTCTTACCAGGAAGGAGCTGAAAAAGATGAAAGAAACAAAGTAGAAATAGGCAAAGTCTGAGCCACAGCCCTCCTTCTGGTCTGTTGTCAGCGCTGCTGGGGGGAGAGACGGGTCCGTTTCACATTTCTGTCCCCCCAAACACGACAGCATGATCTCCTGCCACGATTCCCCCGTAGCACTCCTGGTTACACAAATCACACAACACAGGTCTGCTGTCTGGAGCAGGATGCTATTATAAACCCAAACAGCTGTTTAGAGAATCGGCTGGAATGCATGCAACCCCTTCTTATGTTTCTACCTTTCTTCATAAAATAACCTGAAAATAAATCTGATTACTTTTGGGGTTGCAGTGGTTTTAACTGCTTGAAAAGGTTAACAGTGATTTCCTGCATGTTGATTGATCTCAACAATTTAAAGGTAGTTTAAAACCTTTTTCTTCCTTTAACCAGATAAGAATCAATACCATTACTTTTTCTCCTTTGTTTAAGCCACAATCTACTTTAACACAAGGTGCTGCAAACACCTGACTGTGGCCATTTTCAAAAAAGGCTTCTGATTCATGTCTGAGTTTTACCTTTAAAGTGAAAAATAAGCCGTCTCTTTTTATAGATTTGACTCATTACTGATTAGCTTTTGCTTAATTTGGTTTTCGTAATCTTTGTTGGGAATTTAATTGAAAAATCTAAACATGCTTTGGTTCAAAATATGCAGAAAATAAAACATTTTGACATGCAAACTCTTATCAACTCTAAATATTTGTTATTTAATGTTTTTGTAACTTGATTTTACTTGAATAAAAGTTTCAATTTAATTAAAAGTCAATTATATTATTTATATTATTTTAATTTAAATAATTTAATGTAATATTTCATTGTATTTTTTGCATACCATGACATTTATTTATTTATATTTTTATGTGAAGATGTTTCAGAGGGAAATCAATACAATATGATTTTTGTGCCATTGACCTAGAAGGTAATTTTAAATGGCACATAAGAACACATTCTAACGTCAACCATTAAGAAATGAACACAATATAAACACTCAATACTTTGGCCTAAATATCATTTTCATCATTTGACCCTCTTGACTTCTTGTCAACAGCGCCACCCTGCAGTATCCATTACCTCTTTACACCAAGTGGCCTCTTACCAACTACTGTTACCTAGCAACATAATTCAGACACAAAATGTTGTGATTTTGAGAATCTAATGCAGAAAAACACAATGGGGTTCTGGAGACAACGACCCAGATGCAGAGTGAAGCAGTGCAGGATGCTGATGTTGAACAGCTGGCTGTAGGTGCAGGACGGTGTAGGAGGGACAAAGTCCCGAGGATCCAGCTGTGATCGTACCTGAACAGCAGCATCAAAGCACCAGAGAAGGTTTTGAAGTTGTTGTGCTGGTTGATGTGAGTCTCCTCATTCAGTTTAATGTTCCCAAACACCTGATTTACACACAAGCA
This sequence comes from Callopanchax toddi, assembly GCA_006937965.1. Taxonomy (NCBI): domain Eukaryota; kingdom Metazoa; phylum Chordata; class Actinopteri; order Cyprinodontiformes; family Nothobranchiidae; genus Callopanchax; species Callopanchax toddi. The sequence continues at coordinate 482,805 of SSNR01000118.1, forward strand.
TACAATTATTCAAAAGAATAAAAACAGACACAAAAGAATTGTTATAGAGGGGTTCGTCTTGTGAAATAAATAGAATTAGCAGTTATTAATCAGTGTATGTTTCTTCCTGACCTGCATGCCAATGATGGCGTAGATGAAGAAGAGCATAGCGATGAGCAGGCAGACGTAGGGCAGAGCCTTGAAGGACTGAACGAAGGTCCACAGGAGGATGCGGATGGTGTAACCCTGCCTCAGCAGCTTGATCAGACGCGCCGCTCGAAACAGCTTCAAGAAACTCATGTTGAATGTGTCGATACGCTGGGAAAGAAACAGGAAGAAGAAGAAAAGTTCATAAACCTGTAAATAATCTTAGAAGATGATGTAGATTTACCTGTAGGTCAACCATGATCTCAGTGATGCTGCCCAGGACGGTGATGAAGTCAAAGATGTTCCAAGTGTCTCGAAAGTAGTTCTGTTGCAACCAGAAAACATGCTTTTAGCAACAAGTTCCTTTTAAATCCAGGCTCAGGATTTATGCAGCTCTTTTCCCTCACCAGAAAGCCAAAAGCCAGGATCTTCAGAACACACTCGATGGAGAAGAGAACAGTGAACGCCGTGTTCAGGTGCTTCAGGACGGCGTCGTATGCAGGAGGAGCAGAGTAATACTGAAAATACAAAGGAGGCACAGGTTATGCAAGATAAAACCTGGAGTGTTCCCAAATCCATTTCCTGCACATCCACGTCCTTTGATATCAGCGTGAACTCGAGCAACCTGCAGATCTACAGGTTGATGGAAGATTCCTGCAGATCCATAAATAGACCTCCTGTCTCTGCACCTCTCATCCCTGGAACTATAAAAGGAGTCATTCCTCCAGGGCCTGCAGCCACAGTTAATGAGGTCATGTTAAATAGCAGTGCCTGAACATCATAGATCAATATTTAATTCAGGTTGAGTCATTCAGTGTTTGTCTGTCTGAGTCCAGGAAAAGGCCAGAGCAGGAAATAAACACTGAGGAGGGAGGAAACATCAGCTGGTACCCTGACATCTTAACATCCATGTTTTTGGTAACAATTTAAAAAAATGTTGATTATCTGAAATTAAAAAGATGGTTTGTTGTAAGATGCTGAGATGAGAGAGAAAAGAATCAGCTCATGTTGCTCACCTTCATCATCAATACGATGGTGTTGAGAGCGATCATGGTGAGGACGGTGTACTCAAACGACGGAGACACCACAAAATGCCACAAGCGGTACTGGAACGTGTGCCGGTTCTGCGGCATGTATCGGGTCAGGGGCTTCGCGCTGATGGCGAAGTCGATGCATGCTCTCTGAAACAGAGGGAACGAAAGAAACAGGAACTGTTGTGCATTATTTATTAACCACCTGGAAGACGACACACTGCTTCCAGGTCAAAGTGTTTCACCTCGTTTTTCTCCAGGCTGCACTCCTCCATCATTTTATCCCCCTGCTCCTGGAACGTGATGATGATGAGAGCCACGAAGATGTTGACGAAGAAGAAAGGAAACACAACAAAGTAGATGACGTAAAAGATGGACATCTCCATCCTGTTGCCGTGGCTCGGACCTCTGTCCTCCTCCGTCACATCCACAGAGTGCTGCAGAACCCTGATCACACAAACAAACAGATTTAATACACAGCAGGAGTTAAAACTTCACTGAGATCAAATGCTAATGTTTGGTCAGATTCTTTCCACACCAGGAGTCAATTAACAAACACTAAGTAAAATATTGGTGTAACCTTCTTGGGAAAGTGTATAAACAACAAATCCTGTCTCTCATCACGAAAGGTCACAACACTCATAACAAACTAATGAAGGAGGCTGATGATGAACTTTTGAACTGGTCTGACTCCAGTCTGACACTCACTGAGGCCATCCCTCTCCAGTGGAAACAGTGAAGAGCGTAAGCAGAGCCCAGATCACGTTATCGTAATGAAACTCCTGCCTCCTCCAGTCCCTTTTCTTCACCTCCTTCTTATCCTTCCCGTAGTCGATGTAATAACCCCTGAAGGAGGAGGAGGAAGAGACAGGCGAGGTCAACAAGAAAAACATTTTAATGTGTTTTTTTTAAAGTTCAGTGTCAAAATATGGAGGAACATACTGATCATTATTAATGAGACAGAAAAAGATTTTTTATTAAACATGCAAAGAAATAAAAAAGCAACAAATTAAAAATGACTTTATTTGAAGTCAGATAATGAAAACAAGGATTACTGGCAGTCTTTCTGTGTGTCCTTTGAACTGTCGGTGCAGTAGAAGAACTTCCCCTTAAAAAGCTGCACAGCGATGACGGCGAAGATGAACATGAAAAGCTTGTAGACAATTAGGATGTTGAAGACGTTCTTTAGAGACGTCACAACGCAGTCAAACACAGCCTGGAGGAACGAGAGAGGAAAAGCTGGGATCAAAAACTCCCTGTAAAAAAACGGGGATCATTTGATTTTCTTATGGCAGATTATTTCTGACACTCTTGCAAATTAACTTCAGATAATTTGTTGCTAAAAGGTTTTTCAATCACACAACCTTAAACTTTTTACTTTATTTAATTAGATCCTGACAACATGCCTTTGTGATGATCTCTCTCCTAAAGTTCCTTCTTGTCTTTGTGTTCGTTTACTCTTCACTCTGACATTTGCATCATTTCACAGTGAAGGATTGTGTCACTTGATTATCTGACCTTGAGTTTAGGAAGTCTCTTGATGGTCTTCAGCGGTCTGAGGACACGCAGAACTCTGAGGGATTTTATGGTCTTGATGTCTCGTCCTTTGTTGTTTCTGAGCAGAAAGACAGATGGAGTTACTTTGATCAGTAAATAATGAGCTTTTATTTCAACCTCTCTTTAGATATCACCAACTATTACAACGTTTATCAGATTGTATACTTATTTTAAGATAACTCCAGTCTTACCCCATCACATTGCTGCTTGTCAAATCCACAGGGGCATCATGCACAGACAAAAAACATGAGATGAGTAGACCGCCATGTTAAGTCTATATTAGGCTCATTTACAGGTTCTAACAGCAGGTTCACAGACCTGCACGCTTTACGTCTGAAACACGTTTCTCACTTTGTATTTTGATCAATCACCTGACTTATTTAATGGTGCAATAATGTAAGAGAAATAAATCATGTGACTGACGTGAGGGCAAAGGCCACCAGAGCTCCCACCACAACGATGAAGTCCAGAATGTTCCACAGATCTCTGAAGTAGGAGCCGTCATGGAGGATCAGGCCCTGGTCGATCATCTGAGGACAACACAGAGTCATAAACAGATTAAACTGGTTCACTTCCATCTTAAAAGATCCATTTAACAACTTATGCAGCAACTTACTGACCTTTATGATCATTTCAAATGTGAAAACTCCAGTGAACACGTAATCAAAATAACGTAGAATCTGAGTCAGAAACAGACAAAAGGACAGCCTCAGATACTGACTGGACGTAAAACCTACAGCCCACTTATAAAACAAACCTGGAGTTATTCTAATCACATGATTTTAGTCCAGTTTGGTCTAAACACGACCTTTAAAAGGTCTAAAGTAACGTTTAAATCTGAGTTTAATATTCAGATCAAATCATTTAAAAAAAGTTATGATAATACAAAAAATGATGTTGTTTTAAACTGTGTTGAACTCTAATGGTAAAGAAGACCAGGTTTATTTTGTCAGGACACTAAAGAAAAATCTCCCAGAATCCTCTGCAATAAGAGCATCTTTGTGTGCTGCTGAGGTTTTCCCAGCTGCTAATTCATAACAATGTTTGACCACAGTGTAAGTTATGCATCCTTCTGTTTGTTATGTAAAGACTCAATATTTCTAAATTGTATGTGAGCTGCCTGTTAAAGGGAATTAAAAGACCCAACGCACCAATAAAAAGAGAATTAAATCACATCCTGTGAGTTAAACACAACAGACATTTTGTTGTTCCTAAATATTCTCTTGTATTAGATCATTAATGTGAAACTCGTATCTCAGAGAGAGTGTTTTGATGTGAACACAAACCTTATTCCAGTCAGAAGACGTGGCCACAGGGTCTTCTGCAGCCAGGGCGATGCTACTGGCGGCTATGACCAACAGGATGCACATCTCAAAATATCGGAGGTTCACCACATAATGACACGCTCGACGCACCCTGAGGGGCAACAAACAACACAACAGTGTGGCACACTCAGAGTATGGTAAGACAACTGAATGAACACCAAATGTGTCTTCAGTGGAGAATAGGCAGCATGGATCAGATGAGAGACATGAGAAATAAAATGTGAACAAACAGTATAAAATAAAAGGTTTTATAGGTCTTATTTAAGGACAACAAATAAGACATAGTTCCCCAAATATTTCACTACTTCTTAAACATTCTGACCATTTTCTGTCTAATCCTGAAGACACCTTTCATATAGATCACCAAAACTTAACTTATAAGATAATACACAAAGATGGCAGAGTCCAGTAGGGCTGGAGACATTATTTGAAAGGATTCAGTTGAGTCTGAGTGAAAACTCACGGGTTGTCAGGTTTGAAGATGAACATGCTGTCTGGGGTCACAGTGTTGACAGGCTTCGTCTCTTCAGGCTCCTCCTTCTCTGACTTACAGGTTTCAGGGTCTTTGCTGTTGACTAAAGAAGGTCAAGTGAGCATGTTTCATCAAATTCCTACTACTTCCTCTAGAAGGCAAAGGGAAAAAATCTACTGCAAACTTCGGTTGTTTGTAAAATCCATGTAAAAAGGTTTAGACAAATACACAATACAGGTAAATGAAATGTAAGTGAGCAAAAACATCAGAAATGTGTGCTCTTACCTGTGATGGTAGAGAGCTCCAGAGATGACTGAGCGTTGGGAACCTCGATCACACAGGAGCTGAGCTGGGTCTGGTCCTGGTCTTCTTGGTTGTTCTGTGGTTTTGCAGCTGCAGATGGTTCAGTCTGATGTGAAGACTCTTCATGTTTCTGAGAACACGGATCTCCAGGCGGGATGTCCGTTAGGTTACTGTCCCCTCCTTCACTTTGATCGCCCTGTCTGTTGTTGGACAATTAAAAAAAGTTCTGCTTATTTTTGCATTTTAATGATTTTCTAATACAATAATACAAATCTAAAAAAAACAAAAAAATTCAGCTCAAATCTGCTCTTATATTCAGTTTTTAGTGTTTAATTTTGGATTATTTTGTGTCAGATAAAAGATTCAATCAGAATCAGATCATATGAGAATAATTCTCTTTACCTTCATTTACATGTTCTGTCCTTTAGACTTCCACTTACATTTTGCTGATTTAAAAAGAAACCTCTGAAAACTGATGAAAATGAAAACTCACTACACCGTTAAACAAATATAAAATAAAATCCTGATGATCTCACCTGCTCTCCTCGTGTTTGGACACCTCGCTCTCTTTGTTCTCCTCTTCCTTGCCAGGATTTGGTCTCCCCTCCTCCACAGCGGAGCAACCATCTACCTTTTCCTCACTCCCAGGAGAAGATCCATGATTTCTGGTCCTGCTCTGATGGTCACAGTGATACGGCGCTCTCAGAGTCTTGATCTCAGAAGGCTGTGTGTCTGGAGGCCTGAACTTCTTCACATGCCTGTGTTGACGCTCGCCGTTCAGTCTCGGGCTTCGACGCTCAGGTTTGTGATTGAGGCCCAGGTTTTTGGCGTCTGGATCAGGAGGTTCTGGTATGGTTAAAGATACAGAATCAATGAGGGCTGTGTTTGTTGGATCCAGGGACTCTGGCACTAACATCGAGGGTTCGGGTATGTCATCGGGTAGAGTTGCATCCAGAGGCGTGTCCACGGTGGGCTGGTTCTTCCCTGGGGGGTCAGTCAGGTGCTTCACGCTCCCTGATGGGGTGTGCTGCATGGCCTTACGGTGTAGAGACAGGGGGTGTCCGTGGGCATCCTTCTCCTCACTCGGGTTGCTGTACACGACTTCTCTGCTGGACATCTGACGGTGTCTCCGCAGCTGGCTGGTCCTCTGCTCCCACACCGACATGGTCATCCTCTTCCTCCTCTCCCTCCTGGACATGAAAGAGTTAGAGGGTTTGAGTGGTGGGGGAGGGCGGCCCTCCCTGATACTGCCCTGGGCATCCTCCAGGGAGTAGGAGTATGTCGGCCGGCTGCGGTGGATGGCTCTTTTCCTGTAGAGGTAGGGTCGCCTCCTCCGGCTTCCCCTGGGAAAAACAAAAATACTCACAGTCAGAAAATTACAACATAAAAGGTTTACAGTGCTTAATACAGCATTGTGCATGTTTAACGTAAAGTTAATATTAGATTTTATCTGAGATATTGTCCTTTTTAAAAATCTGAGCTGTGCTAATTTTGCATGCAGCAAAGTCATAGACTAGAATGTTCCCATGCACTTCGACAAACCCAGACCAATAAGTTAGATTCATTTAAGTTTCATAAGATAAATATTAGCGAGCAAAACTTGTACAGTAAAGAAAGAATCAAATGTTTATCAGCAATAAAAGAGCTTTTTTAAATTTTCAAATGATGTAATTTACTGGTTCAATGACAATGTTCAGTGGAACAAACTAAAATCCACACATTGTCGTGTGACTTTAATAACAAAAAGAGCTAAATGTGTGAAATCGGTCGAGTATTGAAACAGATGATGAGTTTAACAGAAGGATCGGAGAGTCAGGAGGGACAGAACAGGACAGGTGATGAACGGATGACGGTGAGACGTTTGCTCAGTTAAGAAAAGCAGGAATGAGAGATTCAGAGAGCTGAACAGTCGTTGTTACTTACTGGAGCGAGGACTCTTGTGTGGTCCGTGTTTTCAATGAGCAATTGGTTGAAAACAAGACATTAGTGCTTTCGTGAGCAGAGACAAAACAGGACTGGAGACACACACAAAGGCCACAGAGGCTGCCATTTAACAGCTGAAAGGAATGAGATTTTTTTAGAGGATTAAACAGGTCTTTTTGGAGAATATACATCATTTGAAATGTTATTTACTTTATTTGATCTTATTTAAATATTTTACTATTAGGTGTTGAGGAGGGACTCTTTGGTGTGCGTCTCCGTCGGAGCCAAGCGGCACATTGACCAACAAGATGGTTGAAGTATCGGAAACATTAAAAGACATTCATAAACATCAACAGTAGATACAACATTGACAGAAAGACAGTCAGAGCTACAGTATGGTTACAAGTAAAAGAAAAACAGATAGAGACTCCATCATAAGACAAAGAAAGAAGAGGACACGCTCGAAACCTTTTGAAAACCACGCAGCGCTGAACACCACTGCCACCTCGGAGCACTCACATGTTAGCATTCTTTTCAGGACATGCTGATGAAACTAAACAAGGACATTCAGCTGCTGAGTCTCCAAATATTAGATTAAAAATATTAAAATAGGGTTGTAGAGGAAGGTTTAAAGTGCCAATTGTGAAAGAAAAACCACTGAAACACATCGACTATGATTTGCATTTTCAGTGAGCAACATGTGCACACATTCCGTTTTTCTTTCTGAGATCATGCCGACCAGATGCATGCACTGCCAAAGCAAACTGATAGTCATCTTCAGACATGCAGCACCAATTTTGATTTGCAATTTTTGGAGACGTTTTATTGGAAAAGGACCAGGAACGAGACGAGAAAGCCATTCAAATCTAAAAGACCTCCCAAATTTACAGGTTAGAAGTTTTAGTTTTGGTGAACCCGTCTGATCACTGCAGCATCAGCTAAAACGGATTTAATTTAACTTTTTTTGTTTGCATTCACTGAAGGTGATGCTTAAAAGCAATGATATTTAAGAAAAAAAGAGAACTAAAACCAGAAAATAGATCGATTTATCTTGACTAAATGTGTAAAACCTTCTACATGCCCATGCAAAGAACTCTTCCTCGATACACAATGTGCATTCAAAGCACGGGGTTCCCACTTCTGTTCATGCACATGCACTTCCACAACATTTGACAAGGCAATGTGCAGTTGGTTACTTAGAAAGAAAATCTATTCTGCAAGTAGAGAAAACAATAAACACGTTACTTTGGCAATCAAATCTTCCATAGGGGACAGTGTCTGAGCTATAATAGTACTGTATCTTATTGCAGTGCAGCACTGTGCATAAGCCACTGTTGTCTCCAGACGAGCCTTTGGTGGTGGTGTGTTACAGTTACAGTGTGGGCTGGAGTGGCCTGCACTTTCTCCAGACCTGAATCCCTTAGAAAACCTATGGGATCAGCTGAGTCGCTGTGTGGAGGGTCAGAACTCTGGACCGCAGACCTCAGTGATCTGAAGACCTTTGAGAAGAGTGGGACGCCACGCCTCAGCAGACAGTAAGTCAACTTGAGAACAGCACTGGATGCTGTCAAGCTGTAACTGATGCTCAAGGTCACATGACAAGTAATTGAGACTGACATTTTTGCATTGCATGATATAATATCACTGTAGCATCAACTTTTTCTATTTTCCACAAATTTCCTCAGTGAGTCAAATATCCCTAAATTTTTGTGAGTAGTGTCAGCATCTCCCACACCTGAGTGGACCAATCACCAGCAGGGAGACTTCAGCAAATTACAGTACTGGATGTAGAAGGCTGTCTATAGTGGGACAGAACCTAAAACTGGTTTTCCAGCAACCCAGCAGCATTTAGAAGTCACATCTTGAATCTCTGCAATAAGAAGTTTGGAGCTGCTTTACCATAGTTACCATAGTAAAACAGAGCAATAGGCAAGCCATATTTTGAAGGCCACAGCTACTTCTAATGAGAGCTGTATCATAGTTTAGTCCTATGCACACAATCACCAGTGTAAAGAAGAGAGAGAGGGAGGGAGAGAGAGAGACAGGTGGAGGAGGGGAGGTGGTCAGGCAGGAGGAGGCTGCATACATCACTTACTCTGAAGACATGAAGGAGGACAACGGTCCAACCTCCTTCGCTTTTTGCAGAGCGTGCTTCTGGTTAAACGCAGCCTCTGCTTCCTCTTCATCCTGATCAAAAGGAGGAAAGAGCAAAAGGCATGTGAACACCTCAAACAAGTGTGAATTTAAATAATTAAACCAAATCAAAGAGGGAGAAAAAAGAGATCTGGACCAGACATGAAAGAGCAGAGAGGTTATTAAGCTAAGAGCAACGTTTAGTCATGTTTTATCACCTTGGTAAGTTCTTGTGCGTTGGCGAGGTTATCCACAGCGATGGCCAAGAACACATTCAGCAGGGTGTCTGGTCACAGCTATGTTAAGGAATCCTACTCAGTCTTAAAGGGATTTCCTGACCTTTTTGAAGTGTGTCTGTGTAAACCTTATAAATAATTACAATCTTAAGCCTTCTAAAACTTCCCAAATGACCTCTATTCAGAAAAAGAGTCCAGCTTATCAGTCCTGTAGAACATAAACTCTTTTCTCTGAACAGAGGCTGTTCAGGAAGCTCCTTACAGTAAGTAAGAAAGTAAATATTTATGACTTTTACACAGAAAATCACTTTAAATTGAGCAAAATACCCCTTTAAAAGAAGATTGCTGCAAATTTAGCACTTAGATCTGAAAACAGATGTCTGGTGGGATAGCTGTTGTTGTTGCTTGCTGCAGAAAATGTTTTCATGCATCAAAAAATGGCAGATTTAGCATAATAAATTAAATACAAACTTACAGGGGAAGCAGTTTCTGTAGAAAAGCAGCAAATGAGCAAAAATGGCAATAAAACGAGTGAATATGGACACAAATAGAGCATTAATGTTGACATTATGTTTATATTTCCTTAAAACGCAGCATGAGAAGATACAGTTTCCAAAAAGAGTGAGAACTATAAAGTAGATGGAGGACCACATGCCAGATTTCACTCCTCCCTGTGAGCGAATACCATTATACATGACCTCATTCCAGTCCTCTCCAGTCAGGATCTGTGAAAACACACAATAACCCCGAGTGTTCAACTCTCCTAACCTTCTCTGATGACCTCATCTCAATGCACGCTTTTAAGTTTGACTCATATTTAACAGGTTTATTCCCAGACCTGAAAAACGGTCATAATAGCAGCAGGAAAGGTGTCAAAGTTGGTCGGTGTGTAGTCTTCAAAGATGAACCTGTAACAACAACAACAAAGAAACACATGGACCCTGTTCATTTGAAGTATTTCTAAAGGATTTCTCTCTCCTTTGTGTTCTGCAGAACAATTCATCACAGTTTGTCTTTCCATTATATCTTTCTTTGGTTTGCTTTGGAGAAATAGATGCCGTCGTGTTACCTGCCACCAAACACCTGCATGCCAAGGAGCGCGAAGACGACAATGAAGAGAAAGAGGAGGAAGATGAGGGAGATGATGGACTTCATGGAGTTCATCAGAGAGACAACCAGGTTTCTCAAAGACGCCCAATACCTAGACAACAGCCAAAAACATGTTAAAGGGATATAAGAGGACATTATCCACCAATGGCATCATTCAAAGTGAGCAGAGATTCTAGAAACCAGAAGAAATCCTCTGACTGGAGTAATAGTCAGGCTAGATTTGAGTGAAATATTTATTGTAGCTAATATGACCTCCGTATATGCAGACATAAATAAAAATCCACTAACTTGGTGATTTTAAAGATCCTCAGCAGACGGAGAGCACGCAGGACGCTGATACCGAAAGAAGTTCCAGGTCTGAAGAACCCCCAAAGCACTTCAAAGATGCTGCCAATTATTACCTGTGATGTGCATCAGATGTTTACAGTTTGTTTAGTAAACCAATTTTATATTAAACTGACAGAAAAAACAAGACAACAGCTGAGACGAGGCCAAGGAACGCAGACGTGATGCAGGAAAACATACCGAAGAAAAGAGCTCAAACTGTAAAACCTTTTCTTTTTAAAATCTGGTTGAAATCAATAAAAACTAGAAAGGTAAAGTTACTAACACTGCAGTCGAAGCAGTTGAAGGAGGAATGAAAGTAGAGGCGAGGCCCCAAACTGTACATCTTCAGAAACATCTCGGTTAGGAACAGCGCAAGGAACAGAAACTCTGCGTAGTCTAGAAAGAAGTGACACAAAGGCAAAATTATAATATTTAGCAGCAACATTACTTCCTCCAATATTTTTCAACTCACAGAGGAAGTTGGAGAGCCAGACAGGCTGCTTGTGGTGAACAATGGCTACACACAGCGTGTTGAGAGCCACAAGGCCAAGCACCGTCCAGTAAAAGGTGTGCGTCTTCACCACACGGCGGATGGAAATGCGCAGGAGACGCTCTTTGCGACGAAAATAAACCGTTGGACCTCGTTTTGTACTCCTGATGCTTCCTCTGGCCATGGGCATGCCTTTTAGGAGGGGGGTGCAGAGAGAGAGAGAGTAGAGTAACAGCACCTGCACAGCATGTTCCCATTCTGACTGTTGGACAGTGTGATGCTGACAACAGTAACGACTGCATTTCAAGCTGCAGCAGGGCTCACTGTTCCCTGTTGGTGTCAACACTTTATTCCAGACTCCCACTCACCCAGAGAGGAGATGTCACCATATTGTTCCTCCCCCGGCTGCCCCTGATGCACATCCATACCTCTCCTCTTGATGGTGGTGGCTCTCTTCAACACTACACATAAAGAAGATTCAAAAAGAAAAGAAAAGCTGCTTGATAAGAACAGATGTGATGAGTCTAGTTGTAGCTCTTAGTTAAACCTCTACTGATACTGTATTTAGCCCAAAGCTATAAATGTGTATTTAATGTTAAGCTCAAATGAAACTATGTAAAACAAAAATATATAAATAGTGCTAAACACAAGAAAGTTTTAATTAGAAATTTATTTCCAAGTGCTATTTTCCAAAAACACATGGACTTGCAAATATAATATACATGTAAACTCAGGGGTGCACACAAGCTGTGTGCATGAGCACCAAATATAATGCATGAGTACTAGTTCCTAAATTATGTGCACCCCTGTGTACTGTCACTGATTCCTATTAATTGTAACTATACCCTTTATATTTATTTATGCCTGTTTGCTTGCTTGTTTGTTGCTGTTGTCCTTTTTTCGTATCCCTTTTTATTTATCCCACATAATGAACTGAAATTACTGTCATGTGCATTCAAATATATGTGCAATATTAAAAAAGTCTATACAAAACTGATGAGGGTGTAGAAGTTAATAAAACAGCATGAACTGCTGACAATTTTTGATCATTCTAATCCAATCTGAAACTGACCCCACAGGTGTTACATTGATATGAGTCCCCCCACCAGTTCGACACATAGGGCGTGCTCGTTGCTAAATCGTCCTAGCCGGCAGTAAGCCGTCAGGATGAGTTCCCCAACCCTAAAAAAAAATCTAAAAACTCTGATTATCAAAAGACCAATACTTGTAGTGTACTTAACTATTTTCATTCAGAAAATATTTAAATTTACCTGTATTTTTTGTGTGACCTCCGGTCTATGTAATCTGATTACTCATCCAGACTCAGACAGCGCTGTTCCCGTAACGTTTCTCCAGCAAAGTTTCTCCAGATCAGATTCCATCACGAGCAGCGTCTCGACACAAACTAAACTCACTGGTTTGTTTTTTACTTGGATGAAAAAATGCTCAATTGTCTATTTCTCCTAAAAAATATTAGCTCTCTGGATCATTTTTCGCTGCAGCCGCCATGATTGACACCCATCTCAAGGAATTGTTTTAAGTTTTGTAGTGAGTTCAAGAACATCAGAAAATTAAAAACAGAAACAAATAAACTAAGAACAGTATGCAGTGTGTGCATGCTACATGCAGCTTACCAACAGAAGCCACTCATCCCCTGAGTATTATTCATAATTAACTCTATATAACATGCTGCTCCTTTATCGACTGTATATATTAAACAGTTATATGTAAATAATGTATATGATATTAATGTGATGAATATTATGTTTCAAACCATGTATAATATACAGTCAATGACATGATCAGTATTGGTTGGTACACAAATTAAAGCATGTCAGAGTTGTTGACTGGGTTAATTAATGGAGCTGATATAAACAGATAGCTGAAGGCTAATCACAACATTAGCATGTTCTGTATGGATTGCTTTGTTTTGACACTGAATAAAATGTAAATAAACGTAATTTAATGTAGCTTAACCCATCAATGTGTAGATTACAAGTACACATTATGAACATGTTAGGTTTAAAAATGTGATATCAAAGTTAAATTAAATTAAATTTGACTTAAAGCTAGTTCTCATTCCCGGTCATAGACGGTTCCGCTGCACTGCAGGTTCATTCAGCAACACACAATTGTGTTAAATCGATGCTAATTCCATGTAGGCTAAGTGTTTTATATGTAACACTTACTTTGTCACTCCTCAGTGCAGAAATACGTTCCTCTGACAGGTTAGGACTTCTTAAAAAGGCAGAAAGTTGCTCGATCTGGACCTCCATCTCCTCACTGCGTGTCTTGTACTGATGAAACTCCAACATCCCGCCGCCAGATGTCGCTGTTTTACTGTTGTGATCTTTCTCGTTATAATGAGAAATTGTATCACGTTAAAACGAGTTTTATATCTCGTTATAACGAGAAACTATCACGTTAAAACGAGTTTTATATCTCGTTATAACGAGAAACTATCACGTTAAAACGAGTTTTATATCTCGTTATAACGAGAAACTATCACGTTAAAACGAGTTTTATATCTCGTTATAACGAGATTCTGCTCTTTTACTTTTTTCTCAGCTCTGGCAGTACAACGGTTCCGTAGATAAGGGTCTCAAACTATAAGTATTGACGATGGGGAAGGTTGTGACTTACCTTCAAAATTAGATAAATCCTGCGAAATATAAAATGTGAAGCCTTTCTCTCGTTTACTCTTTGGCGCAGGGGAAAAACTATCAACAAGTCGGTGAACATCATCAACAGAAATATTAGGCAAATGCCCTAGACATCTAGAAAAATTAAATCGCCGCTTAGTCCACTCATTTTGTCGACTTCTTCGGGAATACAAGACAGTAAATAGGGTACGACCAGGCGAGAATATCAAACCGGAAATAACACACTGTACAGGAGTCTTCCCACCGGAAGAATCATATGCTAACGTGCACAGGGTCTAGTACACCTCTCTTCCTTACCTAGTTGTTTTCAAACATTACTGCCTTGATTTATAATGAGTTTTTCCATTTTACTTTCTACTTTTATACAGGGGGAACTTGTGCCTATGGAAGCCCATTTCCGCCATTTTGAAAAAATATTTTTTGATACTTATCTCATAATTATGAGATAATAAGTCATAATAATGAGATGCTAAGTCATAATAATGAGATACTATCTCATAATAATGAGATACTAAGTCATAATAATGAGATACTAAGTCATAAAAATGAGATACTAAGTCATAATAATGAGATACTATCTCATAATTATGAGATACTAAGTCATAATAATGAGATACTAAGTCATAATAATGAGATACTAAGTCATAATTATGAGATGCTAAGTCATAATAATGAGATACTATCTCATAAGTATGAGATGCTAAGTCATAATAATGAGATACTATCTCATAAGTATGAGATACTAAGTCATAATAATGAGATACTAAGTCGTAATTATGAGATGCTAAGTCATAATAATGAGATACTATCTCATAATTATGAGATACTAAGTCATAATAATGAGATACTAAGTCATAATAATGAGATACTATCTCATAATTATGAGATGCTAAGTCATAATAATGAGATACTAAGTCATAATTATGAGATGCTAAGTCATAATTATGAGATACTAAGTCATAATAATGAGATACTAAGTCATAATTATGAAATGCTAAGTCATAATTATGAGATACTAAGTCATAATAATGAGATACTAAGTCATAATTATGAGATGCTAAGTCATAATTATGAGATGCTAAGTCATAATAATGAGATACTATCTCATAATTATGAGATGCTAAGTCATAATTATGAGATACTAAGTCATAATAATGAGATACTAAGTCATAATTATGAGATGCTAAGTCATAATTATGAGATACTAAGTCATAATTATGAGATACTATCTCATAATTTCGACTTAGCACCAAACCAGTAATTCTCAAAGTCTGGGCTGAAATCCGGATCAGGACTGCACAGCCGTTCCATCTGAATCCAGCATGTTATATCATAATGCATTTATGTTACGAGATCTATGTTTAAGTAGACCCAAGAAACTTTTGTCTTTTATATATAGTTCTTTTATTTGGTCAAATATGACATATTTGGGACTTTTCAGGTGCTCTTGACCTGAATCCAGATCCGATCCGGATCAGCCTCTTACCATCGCTTGTCTGACGTTCAGCAGCTCCTGTTAGCAAAGAGCTAAAGTCATGTAGGATCGGTCCGGCTTGTTTTTGTTGTCAACTACGTGATTTTATGGTTCTATTTGGTCAGTTTTCAGACTCCTGTAGTGAGTCTTTCCTCAAAACGCAACCAGCGAACTATCTAAGGGACTTTTCTGCTGTTTTTAGAGACTTTTGGAGATCTAAATGGTTTTCTATGAGCCGCGACTCCTTCCGGTTCAGGTCTACTGACAGACAGACAGAGACCCGAATCCTCTGTCGGTGTTTCTAACAGGCAGCTGTAGAGCTGTTATGTTGCATCACCGTGGTTTTATGTAAACCTGCAGTAAAAATCCAGGAGACATTTAGTCTTGGTCCTGGATCAGCCTGAGCTCAGAGTCCTGAAGCATCCTGGAGCATCACAGCTCCATCTGATCATCACAGCTTACTCTGGAGTTTCATAATGGAAACCTGATTAACTTCATCACTTTTCATGTCTGAACAAATACATTGTTTTCAAACACAAATAACGTTTATTTAACGTTTATATTTAAGTTAACAGGAAAGAGTACCTTTTCTCAGTTATTCAGATTGTTCCAATAAATGCAAGTAGTTTTCACAGAATAACAATACTAGCATGTTGCTTCTCATATTTCATCACCAAAATTAGATAAAAACAGCCAAAATTTCAACCAAAAACATATTATGAAATACTGGTCCTTTAGACACTTTACACATTTTTAACTCAGTCAAGTTCATTTATAAAGCACATTTACTTTTGCTCACGCAACCCAAAGTGCTGTACATGATAAAAGACAGCTACATAAAACACAGATAACATAAATAACCCGAGGCATTTTGAATGTTTTTTTAAAAAGCCAGTGAGGTAAATTCTAACGCTTTATAGGTGATTTTAAATAATGTGATGGTTTTTCCTTTAAAAATGTATAAGTGCTCGACATAAAGGAAAGAATGAGTTATAATGTCCAATATGAGAATATTACAAATTTTTGTTTAGGATTATGCAGAGCAAGATTAGTTTATCCCATATTTGTTGAAAATGTAGTAGTAGTAGTAGTAGTAGTAGTAGTAATAGCAGCATCAGTAGTAGTAATAGTATTTATTTTATTCAGTCATGAAAGTAATTGGTGTAGACAGAAGCATCATGTCATGATGAGACAGACGGATCTTAAAGCGGCAACAACCACAACACAGCAGAATGAGTTTAAAGATTTATTAAAGTAGTGAGGGCTGGAGTTCCAATGGTATGGAAGCCCATTTCCGCCATTTTGAAAAAATATTTTTTGATACGTATCTCATAATTATGAGATAATAAGTCATAATAATGAGATGCTAAGTCATAATAATGAGATACTATCTCATAATAATGAGATACTAAGTCATAATAATGAGATACTAAGTCATAATAATGAGATACTATCTCATAATTATGAGATACTAAGTCATAATTATGAGATACTAAGTCATAATAATGAGATACTAAGTCATAATAATGAGATACTATCTCATAATAATGAGATACTATCTCATAATAATGAGATACTATCTCATAATTATGAGATACTAAGTCATAATTATGAGATACTAAGTCATAATAATGAGATACTAAGTCATAATAATGAGATACTATCTCATAATAATGAAATACTAAGTCATAATTATGAGATACTAAGTCATAATTATGACATACTAAGTCATAATAATGAGATACTATCTCATAATTATGAGATGCTAAGTCATAATTATGAGATACTATCTCATAATTTCGATTTAGCGCCAAACCAGTAATTCTCAAAGTCTGGGCTAAAATCCGGATCAGGACTGCACAGCCGTTCCATCTGAATCCAGCATGTTATATTATAATGCACTTATGTTACGAGATCTATGTTTAAGTAGACCCAAGAAACTTTTGTCTTTTACATATAGTTCTTTTATTTGGTCAAATATGACTTATTTTGGACTTTCCGGGTGCTCTTGACCTGGATCCAGATCCGATCCGGATCAGACTCTTACCATCGCTTGTCTGACGTTCAGCAGCTCCTGTTAGCAAAGAGCTAAAGTCATGTAGGATCGGTCCGGCTTGTTTTTGTTGTCAACTACGTGATTTTATGGTTCTATTTGGTCAGTTTTCAGACTCCTGTAGTGAGTCTTTCCTCAAAACGCAACCAGCGAACTATCTAAGGGACTTTTCTGCTGTTTTTAGAGACTTTTGGAGATCTAAATGGTTTTCTATGAGCCGCGACTCCTTCCGGTTCAGGTCTACTGACAGACAGACAGAGACCCGAATCCTCTGTCGGTGTTTCTTACAGGCAGCTGTAGAGCTGTTATGTTGCATCACCGTGGTTTTATGTAAACCTGCAGTAAAAATCCAGGAGACATTTAGTCTTGGTCCTGGATCAGCCTGAGCTCAGAGTCCTGAAGCATCCTGGAGCATCACAGCTCCATCTGATCATCACAGCTTACTCTGGAGTTTCATAATGGAAACCTGATTAACTTCATCACTTTTCATGTCTGAACAAATACATTGTTTTCAAACACAAATAAAACAAACCGAACTTATAGTAACGTTTATATTTAAGTTAACAGGAAAGAGTACCTTTTCTTAGTTTTTCATTCAGATTGTAGTAGTAGTACCAGTAGTAGTAGTAGTTATTTTATTCAGTCATGAAAGTAATTTTTGTTGACAGAAGCATCCTGCATATATATATTATCCATACATACACACACACACACACACACACACACACACACACACACACACACACACACACACACACACACACACATATATATATATATATATATATATATATATATATATATATATATAAACATACATAACATCTACATAAATATGTAGGTTACACACACATAAACACTTACACATACTATGACTGAACAGGTTTAGGCAGAAGCAAAAGTTTATATTATTATTATTGCATAACCCACTGACAAATCAAATACCGTACTATATCTCCTCAATGTGATGATAAATGAGTGATAAACACATAAGTCACACTAGTACCTTTCAACAATATTTTTACTGACAAGTATTTGAAAACTAAAAATGAAGTTGCTGTTTTGAATTCTAATTTAGCCTCATTCCAAAATTATACTCTCATAATAGAAATACATCTCCTTTAATACCTTTCTTATCTTTTGAACCATAAACTTACAGACACCTCTCAAATCATAATTACTCTCCCACATTAAGAACATTTCATGAAGTGACATTAATTTTGTTTTAATCATACGGATCAGTATGAGTATATGTAATCTTACTTATAACTCGAATGGCCTTTTTTGTACATTTTTTAAAATTAATTTTAGGTTTGTTTTGGAGGTTGAGCCCCATTTTTCTATGCAGTATGACATGTAAGATTGAATTAGTGAGCAATAAAATAAACAAAAAGCCTTGGAGTTTAATAAATCTTGAACTTTATAAAGTATTCCCTCTAATTTAGATATTTATCCTATAATATAATTCAAATCTTGTTTCCATGATAGGTTATAATCAATGACAACTCCAAGGAATTTTGTTTCTAAAAGTCCTTCGATTTCAGTATTTGAAATTTGTAATATAAACTCCACATTATTTACTTTTTGATTTCCAAATATCATGAATTTAGTTTTTTTATATTCAGTGATAATTTATTCACATCAAACCAAGATTTTAGCACTTCCAATTCTTTTTCAGTTCTCTAAATATGCTGCTCACACAGATATAGTGTTAGAAGAGCCCCAGTGGTCTGTATCCTGTGGCTCCAGAGCCACATTTGGCTCTTCTAATACTATACATTATATCTGAGTGAGCATATTTATGGATACGTATGTTTGTGTAGGTATAGATATTTATGTATGTGCATAAATATACTGTATAGAGAGAGGATGTGTCAGGTTCTGTGTTGGGTGTGTCTCTCCTTCTCTCTCTCTTTAGTATCATAGTATCTCATTATTATGACTTAGTATCTCATTATTATGACTTAGTATCTCATAATTATGACTTAGTATCTCATAATTATGAGATAGCATCTCATTAGTACGACTTAGTATCTCATAATTATGACTTAGTATCTCATTATTATGACTTAGCATCTCATTATTATGAGATAGTATCTCATTATTATGACTTAGTATCTCATTATTATGACTTAGGATCTCATAATTATGAGATAGTATCTCATTATTATGACCTAGTATCTCATTATTATGAGATAGTATCTCATTATTATGACTTAGTATCTCATAATTATGAGATATTATCTCATTATTATGACTTAGTATCTCATTATTATGACTTAGTATCTCATAATTATGAGATAGTATCTCATTATTATGACTTAGCATCTCATAATTATGACTTAGTATCTCATTATTATGACTTAGTGTCTCATTATTATGAGATACTTAGTATCTCATAATTATGAGATAGTATCTCATTATTATGACTTAGTATCTCATTATTATGACTTACTATCTCATTATTATGACTTAGTATCTCATAATTATGAGATGCTAAGTCATAATAATGAGATACAATCTCATAATTTTGACTTAGTATCTCATAATTATGAGATATTATCTCATTATTATGACTTAGTATCTCATAATTATGAGATAAGTATCAAAAATATTTTTCAAAATGGCGGAAATGGGCTTCCATACTTATGCAACTCAAGAAACTTAATATAATATAAAATATAATCTAAAAACTCTGTGAAAATAATACAACAAAGTAAATGAAACCAGCACACCAAGCCAATGTTTTAGTTATTATAGTTTTAGCTGAAAGGGGAAGCTAAATGTAATAATGCAGATGCTCAATGAGACAAAAACATTCATTTAATGTTGGCTCAACGGCCCAAAAAGCCTTCCAGTGTAATCCTAAAATCAGAGAGAGAAGTACGCTCAGAGGCAACTTGGTAGTTCATGGATTTCAGTTTTTAGGGTGCTAATAATAAACTATTCAGTTCACACATGTACACGTCACGATTACCTCTCATTTCATCTTTCTCACACACACACACAGACACACACACACACACACACACACACACACACACACACACACACACACACACACACACACACACACACACTTTCCCGCCGCCGTTTGATTTTAGAATCCACTCACCATCAGTGTTTGCTAGTGGGCATTTTAATAAGCCACAGATCAAACACACAAAAATACTGCTGTCTGCACACACACACACACACACACACACACACACGCACGCACGCACGCACGCACACTAGGGTCTGCTAAAGGCAGGAAGACTGTGTCCTGTCAACACTCACACATGCATCCATGCTCCTGCCTTTTCAGACCAACGGTTGCTAAGGCAACGGTCGTGCGCCACCTTCCTTTATAATCAAAGCTATCAGAGCTTCTGCATTTATTTCCATCACAACTGAAGCTCCCGTCTGCATCTGCAACAAGATTCCCGTCACACAAATTTTCTGTGTCAGAGTGACCAGGATGTTTGTGTGCTTTGCATCAGCAGTGTGTGTGTTTGTGTGTAGAAAAGTGTTTGTGAGCATCGTGCAGGAAAGCGAAGAAGAGAAAACTCACTGTTCTCCACTCTTGGAGGCTCCTGAGAGATGGCAATCAATCAGCGTTTATTAAAAGCCCTGCTGGTGTGGCTCTGAGGAAAGGTCGCTGTAGAGTTGAGGAGTTCAGAGCAGCACTTAGCTGCTACCTGCTATCTGCTGGCACCACGTCTAACGACAGCTTTAGCACTAAGTCTGAGTTTGTGGCACGGTGGGATTGTGGAGAGAGATGTTTTGGTGTGGAGGAGCTCCACACTCTGACCTGATATTCAACTGTTTTCACAGCAGATGCTTTGACTTGTCAGAGGACAACACAGGTGTTATAGCAAAACACAGGGAGGGGAATTTATTTACCAACAGCTGACTGAGTCATGACAGCACAATGTGACAGATCACTCAACACAGGGTCCTTTGGTTGGCTTATTAAAGTATTTTTTAAATGTTTTAAAACACACTTAAGCTTGTCTGATGTGAAAACGAGCTATTTTTAACTTGTGTGATGATCATTGTTGCAATAATTTTCCTCAATGATGACATTTTAACAAAACTATGAGTCTAGAGCAGTTCTTAAGCCAACAGATGCCTTTTATTTTAGGCATTTTTAGTGCGTTATTTATAGTTTTTTGCTTGCAAAAGATCTACGAAGTTACAAAGTCCATTGTCCTACCTAAATATAATGTTGCTAACTCTGGTTTGACTGAATTATTTTGCATTTAGTCCCCGTCTCTTTGCCTACTTCCTCATTTCTTTTGGATCCACACTCAAACATGCACGATCTTGTAACTAAAGATGACAGGCGATATGCATTTTTCATCAAATGGAGAAAAAACAATGTGTTATCAAGCTGTTTCCCTACATGTGATATTGTGCTGATTATGCAAATATGATGATACTGTTTGAAATCATTGTAATGACTAACCATCTATTCTGACAGGTCTAAGAATCATTCAATCTCAAGATGAGAAAATGGGAATAATATTTTGTAGTAATTCATTCAATTTGATCCTAATAATGAAACATTTCACCTGAACACACATCCTCAACCCCCCTGAGGAATGACATGATTGACATGTTTAGTCTGAAGACTGAACATTCGATCAAACTTAACGAAAGCTAACAGGACGTTTTAGTCTGTATGGAAGTGGACGGTTTCCATCAGAACGACAGGAATGTGGATCTAGATTTTCTTCTTCTAAAGACTTTGTCCTAAAAGTCACACAACCGTCAAGCAAACACTGATAAAGCAAATCCCTGGAGCAACAATAACAAAAACTCTCTACCAACTCACCGTCGAGGGCAGAAGGACCTGAGTTCTTATTCTCCTCCGCGAGCATGACTTCCTCTGGAAAACAAATAATATGATCAGAAACAAGCAGCTGATCTAGGCTCAGATGGAAAGAGATGAATCACCAGGGACAGAATTTGTCATAAAATCAGTTTATCATTTCTTTTTGCCACTGAGGAAAAGCAGATCTGGGACTGGGACTAAAACCACCTGCTCTGTCGATCCAGGCTCGGTAGCCGTTGAGCTCCCTCTCAATCTGCTGCTGGCGTCTCAGTTTCATGAAGGCCCTGCGGTTTTCAACCCTCTCCCTCTCTTTGGCAAACTCACTACAAAAACAAAACAAACCACATGATTAGTTATTTACTTGTTGAGGGAAAAAGGGACACAAATCCTCTCAGAGGACAAGTTGTCTATAAGCTCCTCTCACTTCTCAGATGACTGCAAAAGGAGGAAATAGAGAAAACGAAGCAGGTACATTACTAAATAGGTTTCTTTAAATGTTGTGTGAGCTACAGTTTAAAGCTGATGATGTGATAAAAGTGAGTTCCTACCCAGAGAGGACTCCCAGCACCAGGTTCAGGACGAAGAAGGAGCCGATGATGATCAACGGGATGAAGTAGAGCCAGTTCCAGGTGGGGCCCAAGGCATCGTTGGTCTGAAATAATAAACGAGTTTTTAACCAACATGAATGTTTGATCAAATAAAACAAGATTGAATTCAAAGTTATTTTTAGCGATAACCCTGCATTCATTTTTTTTTTTATGAATGCAGGGTCTTTATTTTTATGTGCATGCTGAAAATAAATATGTGTATTTCTGCAAAAATAATTTAATGTTTGCTCATGAACAGCAGGTTTATTGTTTTCATGCATATTTAACAGATAATTACATTACAAACAGACAACTTTGTCTCTGTGCGTAAATCTGAATATCTTCACGCTGCGACTGACCTATACAGATGTTTCTTTTAAAGAATGAGCTTCTTCATGCAGTGAAAGGTTTCAGAAAGTGTCAAGTTAGCAGTAGCTTCCAACATGTCTCTTTTTCTGTCTCCAGAACAGAATGTGTTGTCCTCTTTCCTCTGACTCACTCACATATTAATGAAGAGAACTGCAGCATCAGGTTCCTGTCTGCTGCTCTCAAGCAGAAAAATCACATTATGACTGATTTCCACACTAAAATTGAACAAACTCACTATAATCATTTTCATTTGTATAATCTGTTGAATTTGCATTTACTGCATTTAGGGTTGTTGTTGTTTTTACCACTGTTTAAATCCATCCTAAAGATAATCAGATGTATTAAATGTAAGGTGTTGTTTTTGTTGTTGACCGTAAGCCTTTTACACTCGGTCAAGTTTCTCACATTGTAGAGTACAGCGGTCCACCCCTCCATGGTGATGCACTGGAAGACAGTGAGGACAGCAAACAGGATGTTGTCAAACTGGGTGATGCCGTCGTTTGGTCCGATCCAGTTATCGCTGCAGTCGTATTTTGCTGGACACTGACGCACGCCACAGGGGAACTCGTACTCAAACGGGTCGGCCGTCTGGTTTTCTGAACAGAACGGTTAAAAATACATGCTGTTAGACATATTACCGACTCTACACACACAACGGTAGCATTTCTGGCTGAGGAGATTTATGAAACTTCACACAGATGATAGAAATATAAAGACTTTTAGAGTCTAAATGAGACCGTGAACCCAGACATCAGAGGTCTGAACAGTAATTTGCGTCTTTACCCAGGATCCCGGGCTCCGGCGTGCACGTCTTGTGCAGCTTTCCGCTGTAAAACTCCAGGCCGATGATGGCAAACATAAGGATTGCAAAGAACAGGAGCAGACCGATCTGCAGCAAAGGCACCATGGCCTTCATGATAGACTTCAGGACAATCTGCAGACCTGAACATGAAGCACACACGTCGACCAGATGAGGTAATGTCAGAGACCACGTCATCATTATGACAAATTAAAAAAAATATCAGTGGAAATGGCAGAATATTAGTTCAATTGAATTATGTATCATCAAGATTTTAATTTGATGATTTGAAATAAGACTCACTGGGGATGCCCGAGACTAGTTTAAGGGGTCGTAGCACTCTCACAGCCCTCAGAGTCCTCAGATCCACGGAGATGTTCATATGAGCCCCTGCTGCAGCCAGGATCCTAATAGAAATCCACACAAGCAGAAGACAGAGCCAGAGCAGGACTGTCACATGAATACCAATATTTCATGCTGTGTAATCCATGTGGAGCGCACTCGTAAACACACACTCCGGCACACGCAGTGTTAGAGGACGGCTGCAGCGCTTAGATATCAAACGTGTCGATGTGAAGATCTCCAGCAAAGAAAGGAAACAACAAGGATGTTTTTTGGAGTCTTTTTGCTGTTTCTTTGTGTGTGTGGGAGGATGGCAGTGACAACAGCTATTTAGGAGGAGAAGAAAAGAAAAGCTCCATAAGGCGAAGGCAGGATACCCTTAGGCTGGAGTGAAGCCAAGTTCACAAACACAGACCTTTTATCTGCTGCTCAAAGTTTCGTGTTCAATTTACTTGCCTGGTGTTGTCTCCCTCCACGCTGTAGAAACACCTCAGCCTTCAACCCTCAGAATGACGGGAGAGGAAAACAGCATCTGGTGATCTCAGCCCTCATTAGGCTGACCTCCTGCCTCTGGTTTTTTCTAAATTCTCTTCATCTTTAGACCTTTCTCCTTTATTTTCTCTCTTTTTACACCTATGTTTTGACGCCTTTCCCAATTATACTCCATCTCAGATATATTTTTTTGTTTTTCTATGTGAGCACACGTTCTCCTTATAGCTACAGACAGAGAGAAAGATGGATAATGAGAAGTAGAAAGTATAAAGCAGTTCAGAATCTTTCCATTAAAATGAAAGTTAAAGAATCTCCACCAGATTTTAGCTTTTAAATCAGACAAATTCTGAACCTTTGAGTCTGTTCTCCTCTCTTTAATTAAAAACAAAACATTACAAACGAAAGTTATTTAATGAAACAAGTTAGAAGATGAATTCAAATGCCAAACAAGCAAACAAAAAAAAAAGCATTCAAGCTGCTGAAACGCTCAGTGAACTGCCGTCCTCTCGGTCAACAACAGCTACAAAACACACTGGCCGTCTGGACATTGGCACGCCGTCTTTAAGGGAGACAGGAAAGGTGAAGGTTGGCCACTAAATCTGGCAGATTTTATTGTGCCGGGGGAAGCACAACACATGGCCGATCTGGCACAAAAAATCAATCTGGCAGATGATTTATCTCCTCCTGTAGTTTCCTCTCTGCCTTTTAGAATCAGAATCAGAGGCTTTATTGAGATGGTGTGTTTTATAAAATTATGAACAAGTTGCAGTGATGTGTAAATGGCTTTTATTATAGCGGCTGTAAACACGTTAGAGTGATAATCTTTTGCACTGATGAGTGGGTTTTTTGCTCTTTTAATCTGCAGCAGTGCAGCCAGCGAACCACACCGAGACCTGGAGGATGCTCTGTCTGGTAGAACGCCACCAGCAGCTTCCTTTTCATGTCATTCCTCCTGAGCTCTCTGAGGAAGTACAGCCTCTGCTGTGTGTTTGTGACCAGGTTGAGTCCTCTATAATGGCAGGAATCTAAAGGACTGCCCTCTGTGCCATTAATAAAGAGGGGGAGTGGGTCTGTGTTGTCAAGTCGTCCACAAGTTTAATCCACAAATTTTAATGATGGTGCATTTATTGTCTACTTTTACTAAAAAAAAAAAAAAAACCCTCAGAAATTCTTCTAACTTAAACAAAAGCTTTAAGTTTGTGTCAGAGGTAAACTAACCCTGAGGGTTTCCCTGGTCCTCTTATGGAGATCTAAACTGATGTCATGGACAGCACGTTTCTGACAGGGGCCTGCTAGTCGTACACGTTAATAAAGTCCCTTTTATTTGCTGTGAGCCGTCACACACAGATGATGCCCTGCTCTTAGTTGTCAGCCATGATAAGTGAGAACTGATGATAAACCCTGAACAGGCGACAGCTTCTCACTGCGTGACAAATCTGTTGTGACAGCCGTCATGGCCCGATACTGACAACATAGTGACTTATGCTCCATGTCATCCGCCAACTATGACTAATACAAACTCACCTGTTGATTATAATCATCACCTGGACACATATGTAATTAACTAACAACAGCTATATAAAATAAATGCCATTTTTTAAGAGAAAAACATCTGAAATAGTATTTGATCCCTAAATGTAAACCTTCACTTAAAGGCCAGATCCAGTCCAGTTTTATTAGTGCTTAAAGACTCTGATTCTGCAGGATGTTTTAAATGAGTCCTCTAATGGCTCAGCGTATGGCAGGTGATGTGTGTGTGTGTGTGTTTGTGTGTGTGTAGCAGATTGTCTTCTTGACAGAATAAAGGGTTGTGTGGAGCTCCTACAGTCTCTGCTCTGGTTGCTTCAGTTGATATAAGCTCCTCTGCCTCCCACAGTGTACTCTCTTATTTTCAAACTCCCCCCTCATCTGTCCTTTTTAACTCTTCTCTGACACACACACACACATGCACACACACATCCAAAGACAAGATATTCAAGGTGTTACGTAAGATCAAAAGCTGCAGCTCATTAAGTTGACAAGCTGAGATCTAGGTCTGTATCAACCTTCAACCTCCAAGCTGTGACTGATGTTTAACCATGAAATGGTTAGAAGAAGATCCACATGCAGAACTAAGAGCCAGGCTGAATGCAATCTTTATGAAGAAAAAACAAAACCCCAAAATGCAGCAGAAGCAGTTCATAAACTGTAACAGAAGCAAGAATGAGCTTTGTCGTAATCACTCGTAAATGTCAGTTCTGCAGAGATTTCTCTCTTTGAGGTGTTTTTTAGAGAAGTCAAGCAGGATCAGTCAACTCAAAGACAAGAAGAGAAGAGACTCTTCTCAAGTCCACCCACTAATGTGTTTTTTTTATGTTTTTCTCTATCTGAGAACTGATTGGATGGTATATAACGCTTTTACATGCTCATCTCTTATCTTGATAAATAATCTGCAGATTTGATCATTATTTAAAATAAAAATATATTATGAAAAAGATCTACTAATAAATTAGTCAGTCATGCATTTATCTTTAAATGACATGTTGTTAGTTCCCTTGCAGCAAAGCCTTTCTGAAGCACTTCCTGCAGTAATCCAGTTCTCTCAAAGGTGTTGTCTGCCTCAAACTGGAATTGCAAAGAGAAATTTTCAGGTCACAATGAAAAATGTTCAACTGTGACTACGTGAGTTTCCTTCAGGGGTTGCAACTTTCACAAGTAAAAGGAATTTAATTTGATGAGAGTTCCAGAAAGCAATGGGACCACTTTGATCACAGTGCTGAACCTCATTTCTAATCAGACGGCGTAAAGGACCTCGACACAGTCACTGTGTCAAAGCTTCCAAAGCCTCCTTACAATGGAGGAGAGAGAGACAGAGGAGGAGGTTCAGGGACTGAGGATGAGCCTGTTAGATCTTCATCACCAGAATAATCATTTTTCACGAGTTTAATAGAGGTCAGAGATAAAACAGGATTAGATTAGATTCACGTTTCAGTTCCTAATGAGCCTATTTGTTGGATGTGGATAAAAACAAGACACAAAGAGTAAGAGTATGTCGCACTCCTCAAACAGATCATGGGGCAAGACAAATCTGTCCTGGTCTGGACTGATTCTAGAAATATTGATGAGAGAAGCAGCAGAACTGAAGCCAGTGACAGCCTGACCCCGGGATGGGTCCTCAGTCACCACGGTAACAGCTCAGGGGGACATATTCCCTCCTGCTGTGTCTGAAATAATCAATCCATCAGACCACAGATGGAAAATAAGACTAGAGAGGACGCGTCTGTTTCTGCATCTGTGTGTGTGTGTGTGTGTGTGTGTGTGTGTGTGTGTGTGTGCGTGTGCGCAGACTGGTTTGATACGGTCAGTTTTTACAGGTGTGTAAATGCCAAATAGACATAAGGCGTTATTGGCTGAAAGTTGTGGTACATTAGTTTCATTTGCTTGAAAAACAACAAGTAAAAGACACATAAATAAAGCACAGATTGTGATTTTTGTTTATACAGACAGTGTGTTCGCTCCCTGACGGCTTTATGAGGTAACAGTGGAGCTCAACTTTAGAGAAATGCAAAACAGCATTAAGATGGAAAATATCCTAAAAGGAAGTTACAGCAACGGCACAGGGGAATAAAAAAGTGACACGTATATGAACATTTTTACAATTTGAGTATAAATGTATTCCTAGAAACTGAAATAAAATAGCTTTATGCCTCTAACTCTTATTTTGGAATCCTAACTGGAGGATACAGCCGATGTGATTGATGACAAACTTTGATTTGATCTGTCCTGTGTGATCAGCAGTGGTAATATTTAACTGTCTATTGTCTGACAACAAGTACAGAACAACAACTGTTCACCGTTACATAAAACTGTTTTATATCTTCTATAAAATCCTACATCTTTTGATTAGAACTCACAGCCTTAAAGGTCTTTAACAGACAGACCAATATCTCAGCTTCAGGGCCGCTTTAAAGCAAAGTTGTAAAACTCTGTGATGAACTGCAAAATATAAAAAGGACCCAAAACTTAACATTGATAAAATAGATTTTGTGCAAGAGAGCTTTTTCTGTTTGATGTTTGATGGTTTTCTCACATAAAACTTGATACAGTAAAAACTATTTAGTGACAAAAGAAAACATGTAAAGATCATCTAACAGGACACATTACTACCTTACATTATTATTATTAATTTACAATAAACTCTTATAACTCTTGAAGAAGAACACTTTAACAGCTTTTAATCTTGATGTGAGGGTTGGATTAGAAAAAGGACACAAACCCAAACACCTGAGCAAATCTTTGTTTCCCTTTCACACATAATCAGACACATTGTTGCTTCTTGAAAGTATTTTTTAACTTTTTGACTTGACAATGTGTTCTGATTTGGGAGAATTTCTAAACCCTGACACATTATGGAGTCTCTCCTTAAAGGTATCATGACACATCAGCTGCAGAGACGAACCACCTCCCAGGCTCTGACTCCATCTCCTCCATCCTCCCTGAGCGTCTGGCACTTAGTGGTGACAGGAACCCTTGGTGGGTGTTGCCCTGTGTCTACTGTTGCCAGTCTAATAGATGGCTTGCCAGCAAATGAAACTGCCAGGGTGCCAATTAGTACATACGATTACGCACTGAGGCATCCTTCCCATTTCCTTCTGCTATTTATTTTTTTCCACTCTGTCTTAATTTCTCTTTATTTGTATTTATTTTCCTATGTGTTGCGTCTCCTGACTCGACCAAACGGCTTGTTTCTTTAGCAGGAGTAACTGTCCGGTGACCTGAGAAAACCTCATTGTGCTTCTATTTGAATTTCAATCACAGTGGTCCAGCTACACACACAAACACACACAACAGCTTTTGAGGAAGTGTCATCTGGTTTTTCATATCTCCCTCCCACTCACTCTCTTAGGCCATCTTGAAAGGCTGAAGAAGCTTGCTGAGGTAATCATGGCCCCCAGCACTGACACAGTAAGCAAGAGCTTTTATAACTACACATGTTCACACATGATGTTGAGTGAGTCAGAGATGGAAGGTTTCATAATCTGAGCTAACACTTGCGTGTAATCCCTCCTCAGGCTAATATTTTCACCCCGCTGGTAAATTAGGGTTCCCTTCTTTGGGTGTGAACAAAATGGTCACGCTTTAGAGGATTCACGTGCGATTTACTGAAGAGATGCTACATCTGCATTCTATTTTACAACTAATAAACAGAACGGTCAGTGGAATTGAATGTGGCAGCTGTGAGTGGTTATCAGTGAGATCAGGAGAAAACGAACCTGTAACCTCTGACAGATCATGAATCAACAGTCACCACTAAACCAGGACTTTATGTTTAAATGATAGAAAAGCAGCTTTTATTATGAGGTTTACAAGTAATTAGTCATTTTAATTTCTGGGCAGAAAACTATCCAGAAACTTATCTTAACTTCAAGTTTTGTACAAGATCAATATCCTGCATGTCTTTGATGTATGGATATTTGACTGGTGCTGATTTCAACAGCCATTTTCAGCCTGCAGGACCCAGAGAGATGAAGTTCAACTCCTCCGTTCTAAAGTGGTTTGTTTGATCATCAGTTTAAAACTTGCCCTTTAAAGGTGTCATATCGTATGTCTGGTGTTGGTATTGTAATCCAGTTATTGTTAATATTACCTGCTGTGTTCCTGTGAAACCAGAAGGTAAACTGGACCTTTGTCTCACATTCAGACACATCTCTGGCCTCGTGTTGTATCGCTCCTCTCTTATCGTTCTATCTTTAATATGAGCATGGAAATCCCAAGAAAACCCATAAAATGGATTTATACGTTTTCAGGTCTACTGATTGCAAACATCCTCGAAGGTTTGCAAGAATCAGTTTTGCAATTTGTCCAAATTTACATGGAGCCACTTTAAGCCCCAGATATTTTCATTTCTTGTTCATTTAATTTTAGGCAGCGCTCATCAAAAATGACCATGGATACTTGTTCACTCTATAAAGGTCATTCAGTTTTTCAGAGAAAATTGAAGCGAAAATCATTTTACCTTGAATATTTGTCACATTAGTCTTTATAAATTATTAGTGCTTATTTCATAAATCTTTCTGATTCCAAAAAGCCCGTTATCCGTCCAATTTGAACTCATTATGAAGCATTGTGAGGAACACTCTGGGTGCTGAAGGCCGTTTTCTACACCGAACCAATGATCTTTTTCCTAATTAATCCAACCTTTGCCTTTTGTGTAAATCCATGATTAGAAAAAGAGAACTGATCAGACATAATTGAAGGTCAGTTACATAAAACTGTTAAAATTGGCTAAAAAGTGTTCATCACAACTTCTTTGAAAATATATTTTATTATCAGTGACATCCTTAACAAGCAGCGTGTGTAGAACTTCTGATTGATAAAGGAGCCAACACAAAGCTCCAGATGTTCACTTTAGTACACCTCAGTCAGCTCACCAACCTCCAAATGTTTGCAGGTTTTAAAGCTCGACTGCCTGTAACAGAGCAGTTTAATGAAACATCTAATGTGAAGGTGACCGACGTAAATCTGTGATATTCACGTTAGGATGGCTGCAGAGTTTGGTGCATGAACTAATAGAATTAACTGAGTAACTCCTGTGTTTAAGTCTATTTGCTGCCATACATTGTTGTTTCAATTCTGTAGAAGAAAACATCAGGAATGTTTAAGCCGTGAGAACAGTTCCACATAAGGAAAAAATGATGCATCTCTTCTTGCACATGTGTTGAAGATGCATGAAATGCAAGCTTACATTGAATCTATGCGACTCATTCATGCACATGAAAACGGACCTTCCTCCAGTTGAACTTTATTTTATTTTTATTTTTACAGACACGTTGATAAAATGTGAACAAGCCCCAAATTTATTGGTTCGACGTGTCCGATAAAGTAAATCTGACAGGTGATCGTGTATGAATTCAGTTTGGGGTGTTTTGCAGAGGCTTCCTCATTACTGACTGACAGACAGTGAAGGTGATTTATCTAATAATATAAACAGACCTCATAATCTTCATGCTCTCTCTAATAAAGTTCCAATCCCTGACTGATGGCCTGTATGTGAGTTAGTGTTTCTAAGTGCGTCAGTGTTGAACTCAGGAAAAAAAAAGAGAGAGAGAGAAAGGCAGAACATTTGCATTAATCTACCTCTGCTGAGGCTTGAATGATAATTTAGAGAGCGATCTATCAGGAGTTCACTTCATCATGCTGAAGATTATTAAAAGGAAACCTGGAAGGCTATTTTATTCAGATCAAGCCTCTCTCCTGCTCGGAGTCAAAGCCGGTAGTTTAAATTCAACACACAGCCAATACGGTGGAAGAGACACCTCTGGGTTCTATGTGTTTGTTTTTAATGCATTTTATTGAATAAATGCTAAAAAATGGGGAAAATCTCCAACATTGTTTAATTGCTATGCAGACCCACCTTGTATTGCATAATTCAGAAGAGTCACCTGACTTTGAGATCGTCTGTGACCTCCAAACGGTCTGTTAAAGGAACAAGAAAAAATCCTGTGAGCTCAGTTTGATTACAGCGTCTGTCACCCTCGGGAGAGCATCTCCAGTCTGCAGGCTCTTCCTCCTTGTTCCCATTCAGCCAGGTAAGATTAGAAATGCATTAGCATGCATCTGTGTCACCATGTTTTAATTAAGCCGCTAAGTTTGTTTCCCACACAGTAACTTGCAGTGGGGTGGAATGTCCTCAATATGTGAAAATGACTGGAAATGCACTACACTTCTCTTCATGCAATCCTGATCTCGGGTTTTTTTTCTGCACAAATTTCATATCCTTCCTCTCTCCTGAGTACGGTTAAGAAGCATGAGCTTGCTTCATCAATAATTAAAGAGCCAGAATCATGTAGAATTCTCTAAGAACCCTGTCTGTCACCCTTTGTACTTCAGTGCTGTGAAATGATTAATATTTCATTTGGGGATGTGTGTGAGAGAGTGTGTGTTTGAGAGAAAGACAGGTGTCAAGGTTAATTTGCTCTCTGATCAAGCTCCTCCCTTAGAACCATAAACATTTCCACTCTTAGCTGTCAATGACGCACATACCTCTGTAAAAAGAAATCTTAACAAAACGTCATCTATCTCCAGAACATAAGAGTAAAAGCAACCCCTGACGGTGTCTTGAACCGTCGTGCAGTGCAAGTAAAGAACGATGAGTTTTCTATAAACTGTAACCATCAACTCACAGCTGTACGGTGTCACTTTAACACTTTCTGAGCTCAGATTAATGCTGCTGTCCAATTTATTACAAAATTACATTTCATCAGGTCGTGATTTTTTTAATCTGCTCTCTTTCATAACTAAAATCATACATATGCATGTTTTTTTTACAGGTGCAGCCAGGAAAGAGTGAAGAGGAAAGTGAAGACAGGATTTAACACAAAACTAAAAGCCAATTTCAGACGTTTGATTTTTCATTTACATTAATATGTCCAATCTGCAAACAGCATTGCAGAATGTAGTGGACCTCATTGATTTATTTGCACGCATCTGTCATGCAGCTGTGCAAACCTGACACATATTGCATTGTTCTGGCAAATGAATAATTGAAGAAGTGCCTAAATCTATATTCACGACTAAATATGGTGGTGAAAATGAGGCTCAGTCAGGTGCATACAAATTTAGAACGGTTGGAATATTTTATATGCGTTTATTTTTAAAGGACATAAGAAAACAACTTTAAGAATGTTGTGTGAAAATGCAAATGTTGTTTTTATTGTTTCAGCTTTGCATCTATGCATCATTAGGAGCATCGAAACAATATTTTTGGACAAATAGTGGAGAAATCTTGAAATGCCAACATTGCATTTTCATGTGGACAGCCTTCATCGCTGTCAAAGCCCCGCCTCTAACCTGCAACCCCACACACATCTGATGAATCCTCTTCTTGTGTTTCCCCGTCAGCTTAAAGCTCCATATACTTTCCTGTTTTTAGAGTATTTATGTATTTTGTGTGTCACAGCACAACATATGGACGTGGCAGAGTTACTAGTGTTTTCAAATGAAAGACATTTCTAAAAACAATGTTGTGTTTAGGGATAAAAGGACATAATTAGAATAAGAAACAGGTTTTCTTTATGGACACAACCTCAGACAGCTTTAATTAAATGTTCATTTATAACCTGGGATATACAGAATGTTTGTTGCTCTTTTTAATTTCTAAATATCTGTATTGAACTATAAAACTATATTCCTGATATGTAAAATAAAACCACACAGAAGCTAATTTTGTTCCTCATTAAACATTTACAAAGTATTTTATGGTATTTGCAGCCTTGTTTATGTACTCCCAGAGGTCTTTTAATCTGCCTTTGATGTTACATCGCAGCATCGTGGAGTGGATCTGTGTCCATAAAGGATGCAACACATAGCTGCAGGTAAAGATTAGATTCACAACCTGTTAAAACCCTATTTTAGCATTTCACATGTGCTGTTACTGTTTAGGAATGACATGAATATACCTGACAGGTGTGGATGGGTTTTGTTGTTATTGGCTCAAGTAATTCGATTTGTGCATAAATGAGCTCTATGCAGGTGAAACAAGCTGCATCATCGATCAGTTAAAGTCTCCTGATTATTAAAAAGTCTGCTCTCTGCCTCTTGGTGCTAATTTGTGCTGCTCCTGGGAAATCACTTTGCTTCTATATGAAATGAAGCTGGTTGCAAACGGTACTCAGTGCTTTCTTCAACATCTTTTGTAAGGAAGTGTGTGGAGCAACATTTGGTGTTAAACACTATTTATTTTATAATTTGACACTTTATTCAGGTGCTTTTATTCATGTGAATATTATTTTATCAGCTGTTTTCTTCTGCACAAAGAAATGACTCAAAATCGAACCTGCAGCTCAAAGGATGACTAAATGTTTTTCACATTGTGGGTTTTCATGACTTCAGGATTGTGCGACTCTTTTTAAAACTCTTACTCAAGTAAGAAATAAAACACAATCATTTCTTATGGTGTATTATGACTGATCTATTAAACTGATGGTTGATGAAATCTGTCCTCAGGACAAAGTTAAAAGAACTTACTGGAATATCAAATAAATCAATACTGGAATTAAAGCAAATTAAAGATATTAAATTAAATTAGTCAAGTCGGTTCTAAACTGAAATGTTTTCCTTGGTGTTGAAGGATTTCGACTCTAAAATATATCAAAGTAAAGCTAAAAATGTAAAAAGAACCCAAAAAGAAGATGTACTGTTTCTTCACAAACCACCTCCGAGAACTACCGCTCCATTTTCATTCAAGACACTAATCCAGTTTCACAGAGGATTATCCAAATGTACACACATTGTTGGACTCACCCACTGAGGACCACAATAAAGTCCATGACGTTCCAGCCATTCCTGAGGTAGGAGCCTTTATGAAACACAAAACCCAGAGCGATGATTTTGATCCCCGCCTCGAAACAGAACATCCCAATGAAGTAGGGCTCCGTCTTCTCCTGTTAGTGGGAAACGGAGACATCAGAGACGCGCACTGGACTCACTGCGCTCTTGTTTCATGTGTGAGACTCACCAGTTTCTTAGACATGGGGGTTTTGTCCTCTGCAGGAAGGTGCTGCTCCAGTGCCAGGACGATGCAGTTAGCGATGATGGTTGCAAGGATCATGTACTCAAATGGAGTGGAAAACGGAAGTTAAGGAGAAGTATGTCAAAGTAAATGATACATTTAAACAATACACATGAATATGTATTTTATTTGTTTTTACTATAAGCAAGAAACATCCAAATTAAAATGATATCCCCAATGAGCTGATAAAAATCAATACTTTATTTAAAAACATTATACTTTTATTGGGAAGCAAAATTTTTAATTTTGGGGAATAGTAAGTTACAGGTAGCTGACTGATTTTGGTTAGTGTTTTGGAAATGACTCATTAAAATATATTTATTTTCATGTTTCCTTTTCTATCTACCTTTTGAACAACAGTTTGTTTCAAGTCTGTACAGTGAAAACAGCTTTGTTAACCTTCACTTATGGAAGACGGCATTTGTTGCATTGCATCTCATGGTTTTACGTAGAACCGTGCAACTAAATCATTTACTTTTTCTTTTTAAATAGTTTAAAAAGTGGAAGCTTTCATCATAGAGAGATAAACTACAAAACGTTTTGCTATAGAGACAATATTCTTTTTAGTTTGTCTTCTAATAATGTGTTCAGGATTAATAGAAGAAAAAAAAAGACTAAAGGAGCTCTGAGGGTCTCTGAGTCATAAGCATAAATTGGATGTGACCTTTTCGTAAAAGCATAACCAGCTAATGCAACTAATCTAATAAATGCATTTATATATCACCACTGTCAAGCAAAAACATTGTACCTCAAAAGATACAACTTTTCATGAAATGAGGAAAAATACATGTTTCTTTTACAAATAACAAACCCTTGCTGCTCACATGTTACCAGTTCTTTTTGACACTTCCAGAAGTCATCCATAAAACCACCAATAGAAGTGACAGATGACCTATAGAGCAGATTTATGTAAAAGCAGGAAAATGAAGAAAAATGGAGATACAAGGTTTTAGCCTGACAGTGGTTTTAGCCACAGACAGAAGCTACTCTCATGTGTGCAGGGCGTAAGATAAAGATTCAGATACATGATGGGAAAAAAATGTCATTTACTTAATTACAGTGACCCAGGCCCAGAGGCAGTGCAATTACAGTGTCATATAAGCAGAGCTACACTGATTCCTCTGTCTCAAACAGAATCAACCTGGTGAATTACGTATATGACCCGAGCCTGAAACAGCTTTTACTTGATCTGAAGTCAGCTGCAGCTGACAGACATAAAAACAGCAGGGATCAGGCTGTAGGCCTGAGAACAGATCCTATAAATGTGGTCACCCTTACTACAAGCTGTACTGCATGTTTTATGTGAATGGTATTGGTTGTTGGTTCAACTCCAGCTGCTCTAAGACTAAGCCTGCAATCTGCTCTTTATCTAATGCTCTGTGTGGGCAGTCGCCTCTCTCCTAGTTAGGTGCAGAAAGCAGCTTAAATGTGCAGAGAGGAGATGGAGAGCAGCAGAGAGGAGGCAGAGATAAGAAAGAAGAACGCAACAGGAGGAAGTAATAAGGAGGCTGATCAGTGGAGGAGAAGATGACGGTTACGTGGAAAGTAAGAAGATGGTGAGGAGGAGGAAAGGAAGACTGACACCGGTCGGATCGATGCTGTGTTGGCTGCTGGGTTACTCAGGGACAGATGAGTGATGAGAAGTTAAACAAACTGTGCAAATACAATACTCCCACAAGCCTGCAGGGACTCCAAGTTAAACATGAGCTTCACTTTATGTCGACTGTTAAATATAAAAGAATAAAACCGTCGCAAACAGTGGGGAAATGGTTTGAGTACATGTTACCGTGTGAATTTTTAAGGAAAAGGTATACATCTTTTTAAGTCCTAGAATCAGGGGGAGAGGTATCCACGGCAACAGGATCCTATAGCGGCTGCTAAAAGTCAATACAGCAAAACTGTTACTGGGCAGCTGAGGCGTCTCCGTGGACGGATGGCGTGCACACAAGTGCTGACAGTCCGAAGCGAGAGTGTGACATCATGAATCAGGCTAATTGTAACAGGCATGACAGTCTCAGCTGAACAAGCGTCAACATGAAGCAATATGTAGGATTTAATCCAGTGTTTGACATGTATATATAATAATTTTAGTCACAATGAGACAAGATGAGATCACAAAGTTTTGTTTATTTCCTTATTTTCTAAAATAACTTTTAATAATTTAATTTTATCTAACCACTAGCTGCCCCATAAACCTGCAGTGGCTAACACAATTCCACTACATATGAAATTAGCAGGAAGAGATCCTGATATTAATGTCTTTGTTTTAGCTCTTCGGTATACCTCCGGAGGGAGATGTCTGGCTTATTTTGGGTCTGCTATTCTTAGACTGCTCCCACCTTACTCACAGACCTGGCACTTTCAGTAAGTGTGGGAAGTTATGGTCTTTACCTCCAAGATGTATCCTCTCTATTCTAAAACAGCATACATTCAGGGAGAAATAAACTATTGCAAAATAGGACTTATTATGAAATGCTAGTTTTGCAAAAAAGATTTGTTTCTAGGCACGTTGCGCACAGCTGTTTTTCTTTATTTTCTATATGTTTTATATTTTTAAAATAAGCTGAAAATAAGATGCAAGAGATAACCTAAATATTACTTTTAACTAAAATCAAAGAGAGATTTATCAAGCTGGTGGAAATAAAGGGATCCTTCTCTGATGATTCATTACAAAACATTTTCACTTAGATTTTTTTTAAAATTAATAAAGATTTGATGTCTTCGGCTCCATTAAACTGTTTTCTTTATTACTTCTCCAGACTTTTGATTAATCCTGAAAAAGGAGCAGACACAAACTTAACAATACGCCCCTCATCTTTGCTTTTCCGTGTGTCAGCTGATGCATACATTAGATGTGATTCGTCTACCGGCTTCAGCAGTCAGGCGTCTCGTGAGCCATCTGAGTCAGAGTGACGCTGGCGCTCTGCCTCAGTTCCTCAAACACGCGTGTAAAAATAGACACAGACACAGAGTGTGATGCCCTGTGCATCATACAGTTGAGCCTAAATTAAACCCTTATGATTATAAATTTAAATATTATTATTATTGATATTATTATTATTACTTCTGCGTAAAGGTGCAAATCAAAACAAAGCATCTGAGCCAAGTTTATTGGAAATCTGTGAACAATCTGTGGCGTGTGTCTGATTTAGGAGCAGCGCTGAATAAACAAACACAGAAATGACACCATGCGTAATCTGCATTTGGATGGAAATTTACTCCCCGAGTCTGGGGAATAAACACAATGAAACACTAAGAAAAATCAGTGCAGAGAATCCAAAATAAAACAACAACATAAAAACATAAAAGCTGTTGTTAAATGAATGGATTGAACTGTAGCATATTTTATAGTGCTGATTTTACCAGTGTAAATCTAATAATAACCAAGAAACAACAATAAGACACTGCATGAAATATTTGAATTTCCTGTTTTCATCAATAGTGCTTCATGTTTACAAAAATACAAAGCCAATAATTTTAACTTTTTCTTTATTCGAGACTATATTCCGTATTTTATATTTCAGCAATTAACAATCACTAAAAAGCTTTTTTCCATGTTAGAAAAACACTTCCATCCATCCATCCATTTTCTGTAGCCGCTTAATCCTCCACAGAGGGTCGCGGGGCAGCTGGTGCCTATCTCCAGCGGTCAAGGGGCGAGAGGCGGGGGACACCCTGGACAGGTCGCCAGTCCATCGCAGTAGAAAAACACTTTAAAAATTGAATTTATTCCAGAGCCTACAATCAAAAAGCTCATGACTGTTGCAATGGGGATTAGGAGTTTTGTCACTGTCTGGTGATAATAGATAAAAAGATAAATGTTATAAAGAATTTTGAGCAAAATCCCAGCAGGTTTTTTTTTTATGTGCAAATTAAACATCTAACAATCTTCTGCAAAATAAATATCAGGAAAAACCAGTAGGGCTGCAGCAAATGGTTAGTTTTATTTGACAATCAGATCCCCACATTTAATTTAGATGGAACTGTAAGAAGAAACATTATTATAAGCTGCATGTTTTCTTTTTAAACATTGTGCACCCCTGATGTAATTTTAAATGTGCAGTGAACAACTGTAAGTTTTATATCCCAGATTGTTTGGTAACACACAACACTAAAATGAATGGGTGAACCACACTGCAAATAAGCAGGAAATAAGTGGTAGGAAAAAAAAAACATTTTGAAAATCTAAGTAAAAAGGAGTTTAGGACAATAACTTGAGTCCACTGGGGTCATTTCCTTCCTAATTGTCCATTTCCATTTTTCATGCAACAGTGCAATCTAGTTAGAGAGAAATAATGACCCTCTTTAACTTTAAGCAGACTCTAGAGGCATATGCATGAACTTTATAACCTAATTAAATTACAAATCTGCGCAATTTTCATTCTCATTAAGGCTCTTAGTGAAATCTATGTCTCAAAAACAGAAGACCAACACTGTGAACCTGCTGCTCTGGCTCAAA
Source organism: Callopanchax toddi (assembly GCA_006937965.1). Classification (NCBI taxonomy): domain Eukaryota; kingdom Metazoa; phylum Chordata; class Actinopteri; order Cyprinodontiformes; family Nothobranchiidae; genus Callopanchax; species Callopanchax toddi. The sequence continues at coordinate 522,444 of SSNR01000118.1, forward strand.
GTCTGTTAATCAGCTCTCACATAATAATCTCTGTTTGCACTGCTGATGAAACAAACTATTAAATCCAACAATCAATTATTCAGAGGTATACCTTCTCAATGGGAAACTTCCCACTGCAGGGGATCCCAGTGGGGATCAGAAAAGAGGAGCAGCTGCCACACCTCACCATGCCTGTTAGGCTAACCTGAGACTGTGAGCTTCATTAGCCCTGCTTTTTCCCTGCCAGGCCTCCATCAGCTGCACCCTCTGGCAGGCAAGCTGGTCATCACACTCACTCACTCACTCACTCACACAGAAATGTAACCACTACTCACTGCTGTCAGCTCTCAGACATATAGAAAGACAGTTATATTTAATTCTAAACATCAAGTGGACGTTGCAGGATGATTCCTGAATTGATTATCTGCTACTAATTGAGCAATGGGAAGAAAAAAAAGGGACTCTTATGGTGAACGGCATGTTGAGCTCCAAACACAAGGCTGACATTTACCAGACGTCCTGTAGAGACTGTAAAGAATTCTCTCTCTCTTTCTCTCTCTCTGCATATGTAAGTGTGTATAGTGTGTATGTGTACTGTAAGCACCAGTATACATTCCCAACTTGGTGATTGAAAACAACTGTGAGCTGGATTTGCTTTGTGTGGTTTGCTGTTATTTAAAGTGTCCATTTAAAGTTTAAAAAAGGAATTAAAATGAATGAAAACTGTTTTTACCTCAAGTCCAAACTGATAAAAACATGTCAGACATACACAAAGAGCTTCACACACTGAACGGCCTGCTGCCATAAATTCAGATTCTAAACACATGAGAATTTGAATACATGAGAAGTTTTCACATGCATTCCTCAGTTTAGGTCATCACAATGTCCGCTGGTTGCCTGGCAACATCACAGTGATGACATGACTCCACTTCATTTCACCAAGAAACCATACAGCAAACAAACAAACCTAAAAGATTTTAAAAACAAGACATAAAGTTAAAACATGTTAACTGACATGAGCTGGTGGGTGAATCACCTTATCCTCCACAGACTCTCCCTCTTCTCATCCCTTCTTCTTTCTCATCTTAAAATCATTTGTTTTCCTTCTTTGTTACAACAATTCCATTGCAGAAGAAAATAAAGATGTTTCATCTCTGGAAATCAAAGATGTTGAGTTTAATACAAGCTCAAAAACACAAAGTGAGCTTTTAATTCAGCTTAAATGATACCAAACTTTAATCTTGACACTCTGAAGGAGATATTATCATCAATCTCTCAAAAACCTTATTAGCAAACAATATAATATAAGATGTTGAGTAATGACTAGTTGTAATAACATGAGACACAACAATCAGACATCATTACATATAATTCCTGTTAATGCTTGTTAATCAGATACAGTGGGGCTTGTTATGGGTAATAAGACACTCCCTCTTTCACAAAGGCACACAATCCTGAAGGTTATTCAGTCTGGCTGCTTTCCTTCTGGTTAAATCACACCCACAGCTCTTTGATTTGAAGTCAATTGTCTTCTGACAACCCTGGAGGTTTGGGATATCTGTAGTGTGATCACAGACATGCACCACTCGACTGCTTTTCCCAGACAATGTTGACTGAAAGCTGTTTCCAAGTCCGATCCAGCAAATAAAGAGGCATACCCGGACAAACAGCAATCAACACTAGAAGGAAACTTGTTCCATTTGCAGGGTTTTTAAAAGCAGCAGTAGGCCAGCCAGTCAGGAAGCTGCTGAATGGAAGAGGAACAATAGTCTGTGTGAGGAGGCCACACCTGGCCTGGACACCTGGTGAGCCGCACAGCAGCAGTAGCACAAACACGCCACCAGTCGACATTTGTGTTTTTATAACAGGAAAATAAAACCAGGCGCCTTTTTCAGTAAACTGGGAGACATAGCCACCTATTGATCTAACAAGGATAATTAATAAACGTGTTTATAGTGCGATGATCTAATAACAGCTATTGCCCTGTTGCTGAACTTCAGAGCCATATCCTCTTATAATTTCTGATAAAAACCTGAAGAATTGCTGAAACTTTCCAACGAGTTTTGTTTCGAGCAAAATTCTATCCACGGAACTGAATCAATTACCTGGTAAATAAAGCAGATGATCTGTCTGCTGGTTAGTTGAAGTGGTTACATTTGCTATGTTTGACAAATAGAGGACAGAGAGGACGGTGGGAACAGAAAGTCTTTATGGATTACTGTTGACAGAAAGGATGTGCAGCATTAAAAACAGAAACTTGAGTCCCTTTCATCCACTTTCCATCACATCATCATGCTCATGCTTTTCTGTGGTGTCTAATGAGCAGCCCCCCCCCCCCCCCCCCCCCCCCCCCCCCGAAAAAAAGGTATCTGCCTTATGTTGTAATGTGTGTTCTTTGGGTTTTATTCTGATAACTTTATTTGATGAAACTGGACTTTTGTGAGCTGATCCTCAGATTTCTCAGGATGCGCTCTCCATGGTGCTGAAAGCCACAGCAGCTCTGTTAAACCCACTGGAGGGGACCTGTTTGGTTCAGGACTTTAAATGAGAAGGTTGCATGAGACTGTGAGATGGGGGGGGGGGGGGGGGGGGGGGGGGAATAGGTGTAAATAAAGATGTGTTGTTGTGTCTTTTTCTGGTTTGTTTGTTTGTGACCGTTTACTTACCTTTAGAAGAATCAGATAGAGCGTTCTGCAGCAGTAAAGGATATGGCCACTCAGTGATTTTCTTGGCGTACTTCCGGACCACGTTGTCCTCTCCGAAGATGAAGAGCGACCTGTTGACGGTGAAGCAGTTCTCCCGGACGGGGATCGGGTTGTACAGGGCCATGGTGCGGGCGCGCTGCGCTTTGGTCTGCTTGAAGGCGGGGGAGATCCCACCTGTGGACACGGCGGTCCCATCGCGGTTCCGGTTGCGCTCCGACCCTCCATCCCCTGAACTCAACAAACCCGGGACCTCGTCTCCGAAACGGGCCATTCTGTCAGAACCAAACCACACAGGAGGGAGAGAGGGGAGGAAGAGGGGGGTTTACTCTTCTAGAAAGCAGGGTGCGGTGCTCGCTGTGACGGTGGATATGTCCTGATTAGTTTCGGTCCATCATCTGAGGAACTGTTGCTAAAAAAAAAAAAAACACCTTCTTGTTAAACTTCTAAATAAAACATTCTGTTTTAAAAGATCTCCCTTAAAGTGTCTAAAAATGGGACACAAATCCAAAAAGTAAGTCTCTTCATTTAACAATCCATCGTTCACAATCCGTTTGATCCATCTGAACTAATCCACTAGGATCTCAGAGAAAAGCAGCAACAGGTCACGTCTCAGTCCATGATGCGCAGGTTGGTGCGCGGATTTGAAAATAAACCAGCAACAGTCCACCGGCTAATTCAGAGCGCATCACTCCTGTCTCCACTCCTCTCCTCTCTCCTCCTCTGGTGACCACCTACAACCTGAGCTCTACCCTGCAGCATGACGGAAAAACTACTTCAGTGTTTTCCACATTTACCCCGAAACAGCGAGAGAGGAAAAAACGGGGAAGAAAACTGTCAAATGCGCATCACAAGACACACACAAAAAAAAAGAAAAAAAAGAGAAAGAAAACCAGAATCCTCAGTTGTTTTTGTCTAAGAGGATAAAAAGCGAGTCTCTTTCCCTGCAGAGGGAACAGAAAGAGAGGACAACTAATGCGACAGGAGAACACACCTCACTTAACCTCTGTCCAACCTATCAGCGTGCTACGATCTGACTAATCATGTGCTGACAAGATAAAAACAGCGCTGTGCTGCATGCAGTTAGATCAAATATTACTCCCTTCGTCTTCACCAGTTGCATTAATCAGTTCTGCTTTTTTGCAGAAATGTTTCTTTACAATTAATACACATTTTTTTGTGTTACTGCTGATCTTTATTGATAAGTCATTAGAATATGGATAATATCAGTTTTGATGTGTGTTGTTGAGCCTGGTCACGCCTCAGGGGCAGCCCGTTGCATGCTGGTCACGCATCAGATTTGAAGGAGAAATAAACACCTGTTGTGAAACATCCAGCACCCCAAAAGACACCGAAGAGGACAGCAGCAGCATCTTGGGCTAATTGCAGGGTTCAAAGCCTGCTATTGGAGTCATGATCGTGAGTGGGAGTCGTGCTGCTGACTTGGAAATGATCATAAGCAAACATCCAGTTGGGGTGTAGTGGTGAAATAAGCTCCTAATGATCTTATAACCATCTGGGAATTCTTCAAACCCAAAGACTAAATTCAACAGTCAAGATTCAAATTTAAAGCTCTATTCTAAGAATCTTGTAAATCAGAACATTAAAACCACACATTAATATTATTTCAATTTAATTCAATTCATTTATAAAGTGCCAGTTCACAGCACACATAACATAATGTCTAAACAATAAGTCCAGATCATTCAGGTCCAGATTCAGGCCAACTGATTGTTATTCAGTTTGTATGAACAAAATCCTGTCATTTTAAAATGCCAGTTAGTCAAATTATTATAAAGAAACCAGCAGACTGGACTGAAGCGTCACTTCAATGCAATACTTATTTCTGAGCAGCAGCACAATAAGAGGGCAACAGGAAGGAATGACTCATTTTAACAGGAAGAAACCTCAAGCAGAACCAGGCCATGATGGGAACCTTCTGCCTCAGCCAGAGGATCTGAGAGGTAAACGCAGCAATAACAGGAAACACAAACATGGACAGTATGAGAGTAAAACCAGAAGTGAGGAAATGTGGTCAGCTACTGCAGCCACAGCTGCCCTGGGGCAGACAGAAGCTCTCAGCTTTCATACACTATAGCCACTTGCAGACCCTCTGACCACCACCTGCTGGCAAGGTGAAGTGCCTTGGCCCAGCAGGAGCTGGAATTGAACCATCAACCCTCCAGTTGTCAGACAACTGCTCTACTGAGCTACAGCAGCTATCAACCTTTTAAGTAATAAAGATGTAGACAAGATATATTTTATGTTGAGTTGGCCACTTCAAACACTAATCTTGTTTTTTACAGTATTGGTATTTATTTTTGGGAGACTGTTTACTGATGCTGATCTGTTTTTTTAATTTATTTTATTTGGACTGTGGACAAACAAATGTCTCAATGTTTTTTTTTTGTTTTGTTTTTTTTTTTTTTGGAGGGGGGGTAATATCAGAGAAGCTGCAGAGAGGTGTAGTACTACAACTCTGCTTCCTGACCTGGACCCTGGATGACCATGCTACCAAGTTTTCCATATTCCTAGAAAGAAGAGCAGCAAACGTTATCAAAATACATTTTTATTACATTCACCTAAATTGTGCTTGTGTAATTCTTGCAGACTTTACACATGTTTCATTACAATTGAACATCTAGAGATGCACTGATTCTGGTTCTAGGAGCCAATACCAAGTTCTGGTTCATGCACAGCTTTGACCTGATCCTGATTCATCTAAAATAAAAAAACTAATTACCAAAAAACCTTTTTGTTGTTTTTTTAAAAAACCCAGATTACCTTGAAAATTATGATTCTAGAAGAGAAAAAAAACTATTGCTATTGTTAATTTGTGCAAAAGTGATGGTGAGTTCATGAACTGAGAAAAATGTTGGACTGATTTTTATTGCTGCTTGGAAATGGTGAGTTCATGGACCAAGGAAAAACAAGAATCCCATTTTTGAGTTTGAGCTTCGCCAGTCACGGATAAAGACTGAATATGAGCCGATTCTGATCACCAGCTGATTGTTTAGGTGCATCTCTACTGTTAACCTTTAAGATGTCTTACACTTCTATATAGAAACTCAGATACGTTTCCTCACAAGTTTTAAAAGTAATCTAAATATTTGGAACTAATTTATTATGACTTGTCATTTTATTTACTGGACAAATAATCCAACACTGTGGGTTTAGAGTTTGAGACTCTGTAGGGTTAAAAGGTTCGTCTGCAGGTGTAAATAGAGTCAGATGGTGTGAATAGATGCATCGTTTTATTCAAAGAACATAACTAAAGTCTTCAGTCCTTACCCTGAACATGTTAGTGTTTCAGACAGAATAACTACTTGTATTTTCATGCAGGCAACAGTTATTTATAGTTAAACAAATGAACAACAAACAAATAATCATGAGCTACAACGCTGAACTCCAGGACACGTTCCATTATAATGATGGGTACAATGATTGTCCAACTACCAAGTTTGTCAATTATGTAAAACATGTGTAATTGTGCTCAGATGCTCATTAGCACAGTAAATGTATAACAATCTGCAGCTGAGGAAAAACAAGTTTTTATGATGGATACAGATGCAGCTGTTTGAGGACATTGGTTGTGTTTGTTTACCGTTTAGAAATTCAGTATAAGTTAAGCTAAAATAAGGACATTAATAGCTGGGGAAGCCATAAGAAAGGGAAGTATTTGTGTAGGATTCTAAACCATAAAGCAAAATAAATAAATACTGACTCATAACCTCCATGGTGAAAAACATATCACAGGATTTCTGATTGAATGCCTTTATTTATCCTCACAGGCAGCATTTTATGGCACAATCAGGAGAGTTGTGGCAAAATAAAATCCAGCAGCTATCGTCACATCTGGGAGAGAAAGATCGCGTTGATGGAAATGAAGAGAAAGAAAAGAGGAACTGAACCACGGGAGATGGTTAACCACAACACCGGCACTGATGAGGATTTTGTGATGGCTGTATGACAAAGGCAGTGATCAATGGCGTGTGGCCTCCGACTCATTAGCGCTCCAACGCATTATAGGCATTCAAAATAGAATGTATAAATCTGGTGTCTTCTGCTGAAAGGATACCTGCTATTTCTTTTTTTATTTAAATTAAAACAGAAAACAGCAGAAGAAGAAAAATCCCATTTTCCATTCTTTTAATAATTTCAGAATCAGAAAACTGCCTTAAAGAAATGTTACTTCTGCTCCATCTGTGCAGCAAAAATGCTCATTGTTTCTGGCTGAGATGTGGAGCAGCAACAGCTTTTTTGGCTGGGAGGTGAGCGCTGAATTACAGTAATTAGATACTAGAAACAGGATGATTGGGGTGGAAGAGTGGGATTCGTTTTTCTCAAAAAGAGAGTGGCTGTAGCCTTGTTCTTGCAGATGACACAGCTCACAAATTAGTCAAATAAAGAGAAGACAAACAGAGAAACAAACTTTTACACATCAATTTTAATGTTGAAAAAGGGTTTTTGATCAGATTGAGTTTAAACCAATCTTTTATTTAAATCACTTCTCTAAGGCTCGTCTTAACAACCCTCCCTCTCATTGAATTCTTCATCATCAAATGGTTTTATTATTTCTTGACAGAAATTTTTAATTGAGCTTACAGAACATGTAAATAGATTAAATACTTCAACAAATTCACAGCCATAAATCTATCTAAATGATTAATAAACCTACTTTAACTGCTGAATAAGCTATTATTTTTTATTTAATCATCTTATATAAAGTCCATAATTTGAGCTCAGAAACTCTTAATCTAAGGCACCCTGCTAAAAACTAGCATTGTGTGAACATGTGTTCAAAAATTCTCAAAGCTTGTCAGATCTCATTCACCTAAAACTTTATTATAAAATGATAAATATGTATATGCATTAACAAACAACATATTTTCTAACATTCCTTTTTTCTTTTTAATATGCAAGTAGAAACTCTAATTGAACACATGCATTTTTCACAGAATAAAACTAAATTGTAAATTAGTTGAACACTACTTAACTGTGACAGCAAAGTTACGAAATCTAAGTTTCAACTCCTGACTTAGTATCATACAACCAGCATGTTGCCAGCATAGAGACGTATAACTTGCACAAATTTACCTCAGGAACGCTTGGTTACCAAGGTTACCTGCTGTCATGAGAGCAAGTTGACGTTCCCTGTTCTGGTAATGGGACTTCCTGCCACAGGACTGAGATGTGAACAAAGATTTGAATTCAGAAATAGAACAACTGAACAGAGACACCTGACAGGCCTGTGTATCTGAAACCTGGCCATTACTGTCCTGTTCAGCTAATTGTGTTCTAACTTAATTAGCTGAGAAAGAGCAGCTTTTAAGAAAAGCATGTGTGTGAATTCAATAGATGTGTGTTAAAGGATGCTTTTGGTCACATATGACCATGATATTTGTACCTATACCATTTAAGGTAACAAAAGAGTAACCGCTTTGGTGCAATGGACCAAACATCCTAAACTGAAATTTTCTGCACCTACAATTTGTCAACTTGTGCTCCTCAGGTCATTTTAAACTGAAAACCTCAATAAACCCTTAATCATTTTAACCCTCATGTTGTCTTTTTTTTTTAGGCCCATGGAGTTTTCTAGTTTTTTGGGGTAAATCATAAGACAACACGAGGGCTAAAACAGTTCAATTACACATTTCTGCTGATGCAATTTCTCCTTTCAGAGAAAATTGTCTGCCCTACAATTGTCTTTGTAATATTCTGTGGTCTTCATTATCTGGTTTCTGCAACAAAAAACATTCTTAAAAAATCAAGTTAGTTGCCCTAAATAGCCACTGTGCTGGGTCAGTGCGCTATTGTCTAAAGTGCAACATGACACAGAAAAGTTTGGGACAAACACAAAGAAACCAACAGATAACAAAGCCAGACCTATTGATGTCAGGAGATGAAGGGCCGGAGGGGACTGCACTATATTTAGCTTCATTGAGATGGTAATGGTTGGAACATGAGAGGAGTTGTGTGCGCCTGGGTAATGATTTGTTGCATGTGCATTAAACACCATTTGAATTTCTGAGCTTCACATTGGGAAAGTGTTTTTGATCAAAAAACAGGAATAACTGCAGGAAGGTTTGGTCAAATCAATATTCATCATTCAAAACAGCATGAAAATAATACTCTTGCTAATAAAATTTTTTTTTTCAGACTATCAGTGCCTGGAGAAGATATGATGAAGCATATTCATCCTGCAGCATCGTTTTTGCCTGTCTTACGCTCTGTCCCTCGTCTCTCTCCAGCTGTCTTCCCCTCTTTACCCAACCCAGATTTCTGTCTTCAACTGTTGTCTTTCCCTTACTTGTTTCCTAGCAACTGAACTGACATGCCCCCTATTCTCAGCCCTGCAAATCTATGGTTGTAACTCTAGATTTTATGGAACAACCTATATAAATCATCTTTCCCCACATGGGGGGCTGAGTTATGTTCGTTGTTTCCAGACAAACGACTCCATCCATGGGCGTGTGGTTAACCTGGTTTCCACAGAATTACAAGACATCAAAGCAACAGTTGGCCAGAGAGTGAGGCACTGGAAAGTTTTTTAAGTCATTTATTTTGTGAAAACATTTGCATATTGCAGCATTCATTGAGTCTGTTGCACTGACTTAGATGGGCCTCAAGCTGATCCAATAATTCAAATCATTCAAACAGGCTGATATATTTTTTAGCGCAATTGTTGCTTGAGCTGAAAACACTGCAATGCAGATTTTGGCACCAGTGTTCCCACATTACAATGAAATCACTCAGGATAGTGATGATTTCATTGTTATTCATATTCATTAATTCATTATTATAGCAATAGCCTATAGCAGGTGGACTCTTATACTAGTGAAGACTGGTGTACAGATGTCATGGTGTTAAACAAGACCTGCAGCCTTAAACTGGATGTCCTCTAAACTGTTTTATTCACCTGGTTGGCGTTTACATCTCACCACAGGCCTGCATCAGTGAGGCTTTTGACCCACCAGAAAACCAACATGGAGCATAAACACCTGGACTTTCTGCTCATTGTTCTGGGGGACTTGAACAGAGCCAACCTCAGACATGAGCTACCAGATTTCAGACAGCGTGCTACATGTCCGACAAGTATCCTGGACCACTGCTGTCATAGAATAGACTTACTGCTCTGTTCCACATGCTGCTTTGGGCCTGTCTGATTACTGCATGGTTCATCTCCACTCTACCTAAATGTACAAAGCCTTTAGTCAAGGCTGAGATGATAGACCACCAAGGCAAAGGAGGAACTACAGGTCTGCTTTGATTCCACTGATTTGTCTGCTTTAGAAGCTGCAGCATCAAACCTGGTTGATCGCACCAATTGTTCACTAACACCCCCTCCCCACCACCACCACCCACTCTGATGATCTGCAAGGACGAGGTACTCCAGATTTTCCCAGGAAATCCCAGGAAGTCTCCCTCTTGCCTGAAAGTCTGTGCTGAGCAGCTGGCCCTCCATCTTCACAATAATCTTCAACATATCACTTGAGTTATGCAAAGTCTCAATGTGCCTCAAAAGCTCCACCATCACCCCAGTCCGCCAGTCCAAGGATTAAATGACTACAGGCCTGTTTCCCTGACCTCTGGGGTCATGAAATCCTTTAAAAGGTTGGTGTTGAATCACCTGAAGATCATCAAAGGACCCCTGGTGGAGCCCCTGCAGTTTGCATACCGGGTAAACAGGTCGGTGGATGATACAGTCAACATGGGGCTGCATCACATCCTGCAACATCTTGATGCTGCAGGGGTACACCAGGATCCTGTTGACTTCAGCTTATCATTCAACTCCATTCTCCCATAAATCCTCCAGTCCAAACTGCTCTCTGTTACACCCATCAGTGGATCACAAACCTTTTGACAGACAAGAGGCAGCAGGTGAGGCTGAGAAAATATAAACATCCCAGACAATCAGTAACGACACCCCCCAGGGATGTGTGCTGTCCCCACTGTTTTTCTCCTATTATTCAAATGACTGCACCTCACTGAGTGATCTGTCAAACTCCTGAAGTTTGCAGAAGACACAAAGGTAATCCACCTCATCCAGAATGGTGATGAGTCTGCATACAGATGGGAGGTGGAACAACTGATGCAGTCAGAACAACCACTCAACAGTCTTTAAACTGTGGAGATAGCAGTGGGCTGAAGGTGGACCCTATGGTGGCCATGTTCAAGTTTCTGTGTGCCATCATCACCCAGGACCTGAAATGGTCACATAGACACAGTCATTAAAAAGGCAAAGAGTGCATTTCCTACTAGAACTCAGGAAATTTAACCTGCCACAAGAGCTGCTGGTTAACTTTTTACATGGTAAACAATTCAATCTGCCTTCTGTCAGTCCATCGTGGTCTGGTTTAGGTCAGCAACCAAACAGGACAAAAAACAGACTGCAGCAGAGGACGATTAAAACTGCAGAAAAAATCCCTGGTGCAAACCTGCCCTTCATCTAGAACCAGGAAACAGACAGCTGGCATCAGCAGTGACCCATCTCACCCAGGATGTAACCTCTGCTCACCTCTCCCCTCCGGTCTGTGTTACAGAACACCATATGCCAAAACCATAAGCTAAAAACTGTATTTTACCCCCCAGGCCATCAGAATCACTTTCATCACTGATAATGCAGGTGAAAAAACTCAAGCCCTTCTAACTATAATGTAAATTTTACCAATAGGCTTCAAATCTTCATATTCTGTATCTCATGATAATTTATTGTTCTGAAAAATTGTGCATGCATGTTTATGGATATATACATGAGCAAAAGAGAGACTAGAGTCAAATTCCTTTTGTGCTACAAGGCAAAATAAACCTTATTCTTCTTCTGATATTGTATTTTCATTTTAATATACTAAATACAAGGCAGTAAATTCCTTAAACACAATTAAATTATTGATACACAAATAATGTAAACAATGTTTGGTTTACAGCTATAATACTATTGGTTAAAATGTAACAACTGACATCAAAACATCCTCAGAAGCACAAATAAAAATATTAACTTATGCTAATATTTAATTTGAGATTATCTGTATTTTATTTATCAACCCAGTAAAACAGAAAATGGAACCACAACACAAAAAACTATTTGTGGGAAAAAATTACAAAAAGACTAAAAAAAATAAATAAATAATAATACAGCCAAAAATCCCTCCATTGCAGCTAGTTGTCAACTTTCTTTATATCCATGTAGATAATAATATGCTGATAAGTGTTATGACCTGCTTGGATGGCCATAACAGAAGGAAAACACAATGTAAAAATGTTGAAAAATATTTTGATTTAAACCTAAAATTAAATCAATTACCCATCAAAAACAAAGATTAAAATGAGGTGTGAAGATCTGTTGATCAGTACATGAATAAAGGGTGTGTTTGCAGATGTTGTCATGTGCAAACTCACGCAAAACCAATTTATATGAATGTGGCTGCATACCTGTGAGGAGAGAGCAGCCAGACGGAGTTTAACATTGTTTAAGCAGAAAGAGGCTTCCCTGGTCCTCAGGTGTTCCAATTCACTTCAATCAGCTGCACCAGGTAAAATGACCTGATCCGCCTCAAGGAGGCCCAGAGGGTCGTAACAAAGAAGATTATTTTTAATTGTTTTCTAACAATATCATGCAGATATTAAAATGCAAAGTTACTTTCTACATTGCATAACTTTTTGCTTGAATTAAATTAAGAACATCTCCCTCAGACGTCTGAAAAATAGTATTGCTGAGCAGTTTCTGCCATCTAGTGGCAATCAGAGGTATTACATTATTATTATTACAGAAATTTGGACAAAAATAAAAAATAACGCCTCATTCAGTAAAGAATGAGAATTTAGATAAATAATCTCATCATTATGTTAACTCTGAGATATTTAACTTGATTTCAGAGTTTAGGATTGTTTAGTTCAATTGTATCAATTTGTTCAAACAATTTCATAAAGTATGTCTTTATTCTTATACGTAAGTTTTTAAATTATTATTTGTTTCAGTTTTAGATCTAATAGTTTAATTAATTTTTTTTATTAAAGTGATCAATATAGACCTTTCAGAGCCAGATGAGTAATTTTCCTGTTACTTAACAAGATTTTTTTTTCTTGGCTACACAAAATGTGGACACAGCATTTTTATTCGTCCACATTTGATAGTGTGTTTTTCTCTAAAAGCAAAATTGTCCAAGTTCATATAAAAGGTCCTGAAAGTACCTTGGGATGGATGGGAAAATGCCACTAGAATGAAAGCATGTAGTGCACTTCAGGATGTTGGAGGAATGTTTTTATTACACGGCCTCAATGGCCAAGGGATTGGAGTTACTTCATAATCAACACAGGGTGCAAAATCTCAAGAGAGAAAAACATTCAGTCCTGATGTTGGAAACCAAACTATGAAACCATCAAGAGAGTCATCAATGTTGGAGCCAATTCCTTTTATTATTAGAGGATTCATATAAGTCTGGACAACATTTAACCCCTGGCTGATATTTAAGAAGAGCTGGTTTATGCAGCATCTGTGAGAGATAAAATGAAAGAGAATGTGTGTGTTTCACTCTGATTAGACACACTTTCCAGCAGCTGCAGATTGGGTAGACTTGATTTTTCACTCCGCACGACATTATAACTCCACATCATTACCTAATGGCTTTTTAAGTGGCAGCTGCTCTGAACTAGAAAACATACTGAGCAGACAAGCTC